>JACYXH010000408.1:565000-570000 GCA_026745465.1 Lota lota | reverse complement strand
GGCCCCCGGAGGCCCCCCAGGGCCTGGAGGGCCCGCCCGGGCCCCCGGAGGCCCCCCAGGGCCTGGAGGGCCCGCCCGGGCCCCCGGAGGCCCCCCAGGGCCTGGAGGGCCCGCCGCCCCAGGACCCGCAGCTCGTGGCGGGCCAGGCGGGTGAACAGCAGGTAGAGCAGCGGGTTGACGCAGGCGGGCAGCGGGACCACCAGCAGCAGGACCCCCTTCAGCGCCGCCGGCCCGGCCACCGGGAGGCGCAGCAGCGAGGAGGAGGAGACGAAGGCCACGGGGAGGAAGAGCAGGCAGTCGGAGAAGAGCAGCCAGGCCGCGTGCCGGGTCAGCGCCCCCTCCCGTTCCCACGGCGACGCCAGGCCGGGCGCGGGGGTCCTGTCGGCGCGGCAGTAGAGGCGGGTGTAGGCCAGCGTCATCACCAGGAAGCAGCCCGCGTCCAGCAGGAGCAGGGAGACGCAGAAGGCCAGCGAGGAGGAGGAGGAGGAGGAGGAGGAGGAGGAGGAGGAGGGGGAGGGCAGGGGCAGGCAGAGCGCTGTAGTGCTGTGGCCCGCCAGCAGGGGGGGCATGGTCACAGCCAGGCCCAGCAGGAAGCACAGACCCACGGCCAGACGCACCGAGAAGGGGGGGAGGAGAGGGGGGGACTGGAGGGGGGGGGAGAAAGAGAGAGAGAGAGAGAGAGAGAGAGAGAGAGAGAGGAGAGAGAGAGAGAGAGAGAGAGAGAGAGAGAGAGAGAGAGAGAGAGAGAGAGAGAGAGAGAGAGAGAGAGAGAGAGAGAGAGAGAGAGAGAGAGAGAGGGAGAGAGAGGGGGGAGGTTAAGAAAAAGGAGATAAGAACATAGAAGGGGAGACAAAGGAAAGGAGAAAATGGAGAGAGCTTGAATTAGATTTATTAGATTGCAGTGTCTGTTTACATTTGCCACTGAATGTGTGTGTGTGTGTGTATTTAGTGTGTGTGTTTAGTGTGTGGGTGTGTGTGTGTGTGTATATGTGTGTGAGTGAGTGTGTGTATTTAGTGTGTGTGTGTATGTAGTGTGTGTGAGTGAGTGTGTATTTAGTGTGTATGTAGTGTGTGTATTTAGTGTGTGTGTGTATGTTGTGTGTGTGTGTGAGTGTGTATGTATGTAGTGTGTGTGAGTGAGTGTGTGTATTTTGTGTGTGTATGTAGTGTGTGTGTGTGAGTGTGTATGTAGTGTGTGTAGTGTGTGTGTGTGAGTGTGTGTATTGTGTATGTAGTGTGTGTGTAGTGTGTGTGTGTGTGTGTGTGTGTGAGTGTGTATGTAGTGTGTGTAGTGTGTGTGTGTATGTTGTGTGTGTGTGTGTGAGTGTGTATGTAGTGTGTGTATTTAGTGTGTGTGTATGTTGTGTGTGTGTGTGTGAGTGTGTATGTAGTGTGTGTAGTGTGGGTGTGGTCCCTGCTCACCGTCCAGCTCCCTGCTGGTTGGGATGGTTTTGTGCGGGGGGGGGTTTGTTCGGCGGGGCGGTGCCTCCCCAGCGCTGGCCAGGCTCCTCTCCAGCGCCACCAGGGTGAGCAGGAAGAGGCCCGTCTGGGACGCAAACACACACAGGAAGCCACTGAAGCGGCACAGGAAGCTCCTCTCCCACTGGACCCCGTACCTGCAGGCAGACCACTCTCATCATCGCTGGCTCGTACCTCACTCCCTGAAGTAGTGGCTCCTCCAAGCCGTAGGGGGAGCCGTAGGGGGAGCCGTAGGGGGAGCCATAAGGGGAGCCGTAGGGGGAGCCATATGGGGAGCCGTATGGGGAGCCGTAGGGGGAGCCGTAGGGGGAGCCATAAGGGGAGCCGTAGGGGGAGCCATAGGGGAGCCGTAGGGGGAGCCATATGGGGAGCCGTAGGGGGAGCCATAGGCCATAGGGGGAGCCATATGGGGAGCCATAAGGGGAGTCATAAGGGGAGCCGTAGGGGGAGCCATATGGGGAGCCGTAGGGGGAGCCATAGGCTGTAGGGGGAGCCATAGGGGAGCCGTAGGGGGAGCCATAGGCCATAGGGGGAGCCATATGGGGAGCCATAAGGGGAGCCATAAGGGGAGTCATAAGGGGAGTCATAGGGGTCAAAACAACACTAGGAAATGGGACAGACTCCGACATGGTAAATGGTGTATTCCGGTATTCCGGTATTCCGCGGGTTAAAGGGGAATCCTCACGCTCGGCTATCTTCTAACGTGAGAGCAAAACAATTCCAGAAATCTTGGACCAGTGACGTCATTGGTCCAACTTTCCAGGACGCACACACACACACACACACACACACGCACACACACACACAAAGACACACACACACACACACACTCACTCACAAAGACACACACACACACACACACACACATGTCTATGCACACACACACACACACACACACACACACACACACACACACACAAAGACACACACACACACACACACACACACATGTCTATGCACACACACACACACACACACACATACTCACAAAGACACACACACACACACACACACGTACCTCCAGAAACTGCTGAAGGTCCAGCCGTCCACCACGGCCAACCAGCCGCTCCAAACCCCCATCAGGCTGTTCACCAGGGCCAGCCAGCCAATCAGCAGCTTGGGGGGCGTGGCCCAGGAGGAAGGGGACAGGAAGACGGACAGCATGACCAGGCCGTTGCTAACCAGTGACAGTGCAGTAATAAGCCACACCCCACTGCGGATCAGCCAGCTGCCGAAGAGGCTGAGGCACGGTCTGAACGGACCTGTGGAGCAAAACACAGTCACGCATCGTCTGTGTGTGTGTGTGTCTGTGTGTGTGTGTGTGTGTCTGTGTGTCTTTGTGAGTGTGAGTGTGTGAGTCTGTGTGTCTTTGTGTGTGTGTGTGTGTGTGTGTCTTTGTGAGTGTGTGTGTCTGTGTGTCTTTGTGTGTGTGTGTCTTTGTGACTGTGTCTTTGTGAGTGTGTGTGTGTCTTTGTGAGAGTGTGTGTGTGTGTGTGCGTGTGAGTGTGTGTGTGTGTCTTTGTGTGTGTGTGCGTGTGTGTCTGTGTGTCTTTGTGAGTGTGAGTGTGTGTCTTTGTGAGTGTGTGTGTGTGTGTGTCTTTGTGTGTGTGTGTGCGTGTGTGTATGTGTCTTTGTGAGTGTGTGTGTGTGTGTGTGTGTGCGTGTGTGTGTGTGTGTGTGTACCTGGGGCAGGGCTGCACTGGACCGCGTGTTGAGACTTCTGCTCGTCGTCCAACGAAAACTGTTCCCAGGTCGGGTCTAAGAGATCAACCAGACACAGTCACACAACAACAACAGTCAACACAACAACAACAGTCAACACAACGGCCTCGGAACACACCGCCTCACTACTAGCACTGGTACAGCCAGAACCCATGTTCTGGCTGTACCAGTTCAGAACATGGGATGAGAACATGGGATCAGAACCCATGTTCTGAACATGGGATGAGAACATGGGATCAGAACCCATGTTCTGAACATGGGATCAGAACCCATGTCCAGAACATGGGTTCAGAACATGGGCTCAGAACCCATGTTCAGAACATGGGATCAGAACATGGGATCAGAACCCATGTTCGGAACATAGGATCAGAACCCATGTTCTGAACCCATGTTCTGAACATTGGTTCTCGACAGTTTTGCGTCCCTGAGCAGAAGAGGAGAATCGGGGCTTCTGAACATGTCCTCGCGCCGACCCCAGATATAAATTGTTCTTCGAAGAGCCAAAGAGGATTTTACATAATTGACCATTCAACCCTCTGAGGGAAGATGTTCATTCATCGCAAGCTGAATGGAAAGAATGACATCGTCTTATCACACGGCTTTGTGGAATACTCCATTCTGATTGGTCAACTACGGCTTTCTACGGTCTGTTTTTCTGAATAGCTGCGATGGAGAACAAACCGTTGCTATGGACGCGATTTCCAACCGTAGAATTGAACGGACGTTTTTTTTTTTCGGAAACAATGCAATATTTTCTTTCTAAATTAAATACTTTCTTGTGGTTATATTTTGTGCCAAATGATCGACGTAATAAGTTAGTAGCCGTGTCATAAACGGAATCACCTCCAGGGGGATTCAAGACGCCTCTGCTTTGCATTGGGGTCCTGGGTCATAATGTCGGGTTTACTTCACATGATCACTCTCTCTCTCTCTCTCTCTCTCTCTCTCTCTCTCTCTCTCACTCGCTCGCTCACTCTCTCCCTCTCTCTCACTCTCTCACTCTCTCTCTCACTCGCTCGCTCACTCTCTCCCTCTCTCACTCTCTCTCTCTCTCTCTCTCTCTCTCTCTCTCTCTCTCTCTCTCTCTCTCTCCTCTCTCTCCCTCCCTCTCTCTCTCTCGCTCGCTCACTCTCTCCCTCTCTCACTCTCTCTCTCTCTCTCTCTCTCTCTCTCTCTCTCTCTCTCTCTCTCTCTCTCTCTCTCTCACTCTCTCACTCTCTCACTCTCTCTCTCACTCTCCATCATCCCTCACTGACTGACCTGTCTGGCATTTCACTATCTGGTCTAAATGTAGATTATGGAATTATGGTAAACAAAGTCCTTTGTCCAATAAAAAACTTCTTTTTTAGACATTTATTCTGTGTCAAATGAAATGCAAGTTAATATTAGTTAATACAATCATTTTTCAGCCATGTTGGTCAGCCATCACGGAATGAGCCAACCCGGCCCGAGAGTCCTAGGTTGACCCCTGACCTCTGCCCCAAGGATAGCAGCTCACCTTCTCCTCGCGCCACAACGTCCTGTCGTTCCCGAGGGGAGACAGCCTCACCCCCTCCCCCGTCTCCCCCTCTCCTCTCGCCCGACACAAACACACAGCACTGGAACGCATAGGGGAGCTCCATTACCCTGAACACACACACACACACACACACACACACACACACACACACATACACAGACACACACACACACACACAGACACACACACACACACACACACAAAGACACACACAAACACACAGGTGAACTACAACGCTCACAACAATGCACATTCTCTGCTGCATGTACAAGGTGGTTAA
>JACYXH010000408.1:535000-555000 GCA_026745465.1 Lota lota | reverse complement strand
GTATGCGTGTGCGTGTGTGTGTGTGTGCGTGTGTGCGTGTGGGTGTGTGTGTGTGTGTGTGCGTGTGCGTGTGTGTGTGTGTGTGTGCGTGTGTGTGTGCGTGCGTGTGTGTGTGTGTGTGCGTGTGTGTATGCGTGTGCGTGTGTGTGTGTGTGTGTGTGTGTGCGTGTGGGTGTGTGTGTGTGCGTGTGCGTGTATGTGTGCGTGTGCGTGTGTGTGTGCGTGCTCACAGGACTCTGAGGTTGTAGAGGCCAGAGAACGCTCCCTCTGGGATTTCCATCAGATAGTTTCCTGCCAAGCGCCTGAGAAGAGGAAGAAAGATGGAAATGTGTAAACTATTTAAGTTAAGCTATTAACCTAAGCAAACGGATTAAATAATAGTTTTGTAATTTAACTTGTTTTTTATTTATAGTTCAATGACATCCATGTCTTTTTCTATTATCGTCTTTCAAATATCCGATTTCTTCTGTGGTCAATATGAAATCCAAGACTTTGGATTTCATATTACAGTGCAATAATACACTGTACAAGTTCAAGTACAAGTTCAAGTACAAGTACAAGTACAAGTACAAGTACAAGTACAAGACACAAGTTATTGAGAGGAAAAGATTCCATGTCAATATGAAATCCAAGACTTTGGATTATATATTGACATGGAATCTATTCCTCTCAATAACTTGTGTCCGTCCCTGATTGGACATTGGTTTATTGCTCCATTGATGAAGGGCCAATCAGAGCCCAGCCAGATGTTTCTTCATGAATGGTTAAACAGTTAACTGCACTTGTTGTGTCCCTGGCTGGCTACACCATCCGTCCATACGCACACAAACTCTGCTAGGTAGAGAGGGAAGTCTTCACACAGTTAGGGTGTTAGCGACCATAACAGGAACTACAAATACCTCTGGACCAAATGATAGAATTGAGGTAAAAGGTGTATATTGAAGACCGTAGTTACAGTCAGATAGAAAACATCCCATTTTAACACTACGTGTGCACACGGCTGAGAATAAAGGTTTCTGTTGTTTAATTGTTTCACTGACTGGACTTATTGTTCTGATTCCGCCATCGTGCTGGTCTGTTTCTATGTATCTCGTTTCTCTACTGCGATCCAAACACTGAGCAGGATTGGTGGACAAACGGCTGAAGTGAACAGTCCAGCTTGTTCTGTAGAACGGTGAAAAGGTGATCCGTGATCCAGACGAAGGAATGAACTCTTCGGACGCACCCCCTCACTCACGTCATCAGATTTCCTCCTGTCGTCTCGTATCAGAATCCCTTTATTAGCCAAGACAGTTTACCCAGTTTAGAATCAATGTACGAGGAGCCAAACCCAACTGAACACTCAACCAATTGTATTTAATTTATAAAGCGCTTTCCATTTAGGAAGTCACAAAGTGCTGAAACAAAACATACCAGTAAAGCTACAGTTATAAAACGCTAGAAACTACAAATGACTTCTTCTCAGGTCCGTTCCTCATCCTAACTGTCCGCCTAAAGGTCAGAAGGTCAGAAGGTCAGAAGACAGGATGGGTGTTGGCTCTCGGCCTGCAGTCGCGTTTGTTTTGCTACGCGGGCCGTGAACAACACCTGCGTTGTGCCGGGAACACGATGGGAATGCTGGGAACGCTGGGAACGATGGGAACGCTGTACGGCTCAGCTACAGAATAAATTCTCATTTCTGCTACCGTCTGTGGCTGAAGTGTAACACGTGTGTGTGTGTGTGTGAGTGTGTGAGTGTGTGTGTGTGTGTGTGTGTGTGTGTGAGTGTGTGGGTTGATGTGTGTGTGTGAGTGTGTGAGTGTGTGTGTGTGTGTGTGTGTGTGTGTGAGTGTGTGGGTTGATGTGTGTGTGAGAGTGTGTGTGTGTGTGTGAGTGTGTGTGTGTGTGTGTGAGTGTGTGGGTTGATGTGTGTGTGAGAGTGTGTGTGTGTGTGAGTGTGTGTGAGTGTGTTGTCTTTAGGGGGTCACAGAGAGGCAAGCAAATACTGAATAATTTCACCACGGTGATATTTTTGGCATTATAGTGATGAATATCACACACACACACACACAGAACGAGAAAGAGAGAGAGGGAAAGCAAGCGAGAGAGAGAGAGCAAGAGAGAGAGACAGAGAGAGAGAGAGAGAGGGAGAGAGAGCTAAGAATTTAACATCGAGTCATTCTCAGGTCAGTCTTGTATGACCAGGTGTATGTGTGTGCGTGAGTGCATGTGTGCGTGCGCGTATGTGTGCGTGCGCATATGTGTGCGTGCGCGTATGTGTGAGTGTGTGTGCGCTACTTACAGCTCCTCCAGAAAGTGCAAACTGCTCAGAGCTTGAGGAGGTAGCCGGGTCAAGTTGTTCATGCTGAGATCTCTGGAGAGAGAGAGAGAGAGAGAGAGAGAGAGAGAGAGAGAGAGAGAGAGAGAGAGAGAGAGAGAGAGAGAGAGAGAGAGAGAGAGAGAGAGAGAGAGAGAGAGAGAGAGAGAGAGAGAGAGAGAGAGAGAGAGAGAGAGAGAGAGAGAGAGAGAGAGAGAGAGAGAGAGAGACTTAAGTAAAACTCATGGACAATATGCTAGGAGAAGCTGTGTAGTAAGTAACTCTCTCCCAGTGTGGACACAGCGGGAGACTGGGTCCCAGTCTCTGGGTCTGTCTCTGGGTCCCAGTCTCCCCAGTGAGAGACTGGGTCCCAGTCTCTCACAATACTTCGTGTGATATACACACAGTGTATAACACTCTCTGGGTCCCCCTCTCAGTGGGACTGGGTCTCCCCCCCCCGCAACATCATTATTTTGTCTTTATTAGCATTTTTTCTGAAATTAATATCAAGTGGTTTGAACCAATTAAATAATTCTTAACTTCAAATTAGTCCAACTGGAATCTTCACTTGGATATGGCATTACACTTGGTTTAAAGGTGACACAAACATATCATTGTGGATTAACTCGTCCTAAGTAAGGGTTTACATGTCAATACTAATATCTTAATGTATTCCAATGACCCCTAAAAATATTAATTCTTTATTCATAATGATGCAAAATCCAATACACGGATTTACCTTAAGATTCCTACTCTGAAGTTAAGCAGAGCTCGCCAGTGAAAACTGGAAGTTGGCCAATACAACCACACACACACACACACACACTCCCAACAATAGGTTGCAATCTGTAGGTACAATAGGTAACCCACATTTTATCTATTAAGATATTAACACCTGTGCAACAGAAGGGCTGTGTGTTGGTGTGAATGTTTGTCTTGGCATTTTAAGTCGTACCAAAAAAAACAAAGAACTACCAATTCAAGCAAGGCTACTTAAAACATTAACAGGTAGTACACAAACACACACACACATACACACGCACATGCACATACACACACGCACACACACATACACACGCACATGCACATACACACACGCACACACACATACACACACGCACATGCACATACACACACGCACACACAAACACACACGCACACACACATACACACGCACATGCACATACACACACACACACGTATACACTCACAAATGCACTCACACAAGCACATGCATGCACACACACACACACACACATGTACACACTCACAAATGCACTCACACAAGCACACACACACACACACACACAGTGGTTGTTGAGAGTTTTCTCAGCAGAAAGGCTCTTTATTCGGCTAGACTAACAGCATCACGGGTGATTGCGTTTAAGAGCAACACACTGCCTCTCTGGCGCTCTATACAAGCTGAGTCCAGGGACTTTATTGGCAGAGAGAATGTGTGTTTACATTGCCAAGCGAAGGAGAAACGCACGTCTAAATAAAGCAACATAATGCAAATATTGGAAAAAAGTCTTCCATCCACGTTTAAATGACAACAGAGACGTGAGAATATTTTAAATTAAAATAGGAACCGATGGCATTAAAAACGTGTTTCAACCCTGGTTCACACACACACACACACACACACACACACACACACACGCACACACACGCACACACACACGCACACACACACACGCACACACACAAACACACATGCACACACATACATACACACACACGCACACACATACACACACGCACACGCACACACACACACACGCATGCGCGCACACACACACACACGCACACACACACACGCATCCACACGCATGCGCGCACACACACACACACGCACACACACACACGCATCCACACGCACGCGCGCACACACAAACACACACACACACACACACACACACACACACACACGTGGTTGTGTGAAGCTAACTCCGGTGTGAAGTCGCTGTATGACCACAGTGAGGACGTAAACGTTGACTTGGTCACCCGGAGACATTGTCATAGTAATCATTATGGGATGTCTCAGGTCACATGATCTCAGGTATCTCAGGCAAATATTAACACCTTCCTTTCCTCTTGTGATGAACCGGTTAGGTTAGCATCTGATGGCTGACTGATTCTACTACAACAACAAACACACAACTGATTTGCTAGCCAGCGACACATCTGACCGAGAGCCTAGAAGATACAGAGACATAGAAACATGTGATATATTAAGAGAGAGAGACATGGAAACATGTGATATATTAAGAGAGAGAGACATAGAAACATGTGATATATTAAGAGAGAGAGACATAGAAACATGTGATATATTAAGAGAGAGAGACATAGAAACATGTGAAATATTAAGAGAGAGAGAGACATAGAAACATTTAATATATTAAGAGAGAGAGAGAGAGACATAGAAACATGTGATATATTAAGAGAGAGAGACATAGAAACATGTGATATATTAAGAGAGAGAGACATAGAAACATGTAATATATTAAGAGAGAGAGACATAGAAACATGTGATATATTAAGAGAGAGAGACATAGAAACGTGTGATATATTAAGAGAGAGAGAGAGACATAGAAACATGTGATATATTAAGAGAGAGAGACATAGAAACATGTGATGTATTAAGAGAGAGAGACATGGAAACATGTAATATATTAAGAGAGAGAGAGACATGGAAACATGTAATATATTAAGATACAGAGACATAGAAACATGTGATATATTAAGAGAGAGAGACATAGAAACATGTAATATATTAAGAGAGAGAGACATGGAAACGTGATATATTAAGAGAGAGAGACATAGAAACATGTAATATATTAAGAGAGAGAGAGACATAGAAACATGTGATATATTAAGAGAGAGAGAGAGACATAGAAACATGTGATATATTAAGAGAGAGAGAGAGACATAGAAACATGTGATATATTAAGAGAGAGAGAGAGAGAGAGAGAGAGAGAGAGAGAGAGAGAGAGAGAGAGAGAGAGAGAGAGAGAGAGAGACAGAGACAGAGACAGAGACAGAGACACAGAGACACAGAGACAGAGAGACAGAGAGACAGAGAGACAGAGAGACACAGAGAGAGACAGAGAGACAGAGAGACACAGAGAGAGAGAGAGACAGAGAGACAGAGACAGAGAGAGACAGAGACAGAGACAGAGACACAGAGACACAGAGACAGAGAGACAGAGAGACAGAGAGACAGAGAGACACAGAGAGAGACAGAGAGACAGAGAGACAAAGAGACAGAAACAGAGACAGAGAGACAGAGACACAGAGACAGAAAGACAGAGAGACAGAGAAGAGAGACAGAGAGACAGAGACAGAGAGACAGAGAGACAGACAGAAAGAGAGGTCTACTTTTGGATTTAACTACACTAACTTATTCAGTAACCCGAATGCTTGTGAACCCTGGGTATAAAGGTTGATTGAGTTGTGTGTGGTTTGGGTTTATTCTGTAGGAACACATCACTGAGAATGCATTTCTTGTGTTAGTTATAGCGCAGGCTTAAAAGGGGTACAGCCATGGCCTCAGCCGTTTCGCAACACGCCCCCTCTGACGTGTGTGGGCGACATCGACGCGTTCCCGTGAAAGGAACGCGGGACACCGTTGACGGAGGACGCACGCCGCTCGCCATGTCGGCCCCACTCTCCGAGGTGAAGCTCGGGGTTTCCACCACATGCGTACGCAGCAGAACTCTCGTCTATTAGCTGATCGGCGACCGTGACGGTTCCCCTTTAACTGTTACACGGAAAAACATTATTTTAGACGGAATGGGCGAGTTGAGCAGCGGAGGGGGGAGATGGGGTGAAAAGATTAAAGTCCTGCTTTCGCTCCACAAGCTGGATTCATTAAGACCAATGCGTTTCCTTTTCCTGTGATCCGGTTCGGAGAGAGACTTTGGCCGCCGTTACCACGACCACGATGACGGCGCACAGCACGAGAAAGATGTTGTAACCGGGAAGACTGTTTGCTCCTTCAACACAATAAGATATATTCTAAGAGCGGTTCTTATTGTGTTGGTTCTGAGTCTGATGGCATGACGCACACAAAGGCACCCCCCCCCCCCCCCCCCCCCCACACACACACACACACACACAGGCACACACACACACACAGGCACACACACACACACAGGCACACACACACACACACACACAGGCACACACACACACAGGCACACACACACACAGGCACACACCATGACCTTCTCCCCAGGGACCCCCACCTAACTGGCCCCAGACAAAGAGAGAGGGAAAGAGAGAGAGAGAGAGAGAGAGAGAGAGAGAGAGAGAGAGAGAGAGAGAGAGAGAGAGAGAGAGAGAGAGAGAGAGAGAGAGAGAGAGAGAGAGAGAGAGGCCTCTCTTTGGGGGCCACAGTACAACTTTCTATCTGCTGTCATTTGAATAATCATCTGATAGCATCTCTTCAGCCCAGAGACATAGAGCACATCTCTAACACACACACACACACACACACACACACACACACACACACACACACACACACCTGTAGCAGATGTGTAACTAACACTAACTAACATGGTAGCACATTACTGACCAACTGCACTGCAACTGTGACCATAGGACCTAAATGACCACTTCTGTTCAACCAGTCACACACTTACCCACGCACACTCACACACTCACACACTTACACACACACACAGACATACACACATAAAAAAAGACAAAGAGAGAGAGAGAGAGTGTTCATAAGGAAGTGAGAGAGAGAGGGAGAGTGAGAGAGAGTGAGAGAGAGAGTGAGAGAGAGAGAGAGAGAGAGAGAGAGAGAGAGAGAGAGAGAGAGAGAGAGAGAGAGAGAGAGAGATTGAGAGAGAGAGAGAGAGAGTGAGAGAGAGAGAGAGGGAGAGTGAGAGTGAGAGTGAGAGAGAGAGAGATTGAGAGAGAGAGAGAGAGAGAGAGAGAGAGAAGAGAGCGAGAGAGCTAGAGAGCTTTTATGGGGGGAAAGGCAAAGATTTTTAAATGAAGTGAAATTTAAATCCTGTTCATTGTGGTCTGTAAGACAGCCCCCCCCGCCTCCCCCGCCTCCCCCCTCCCTCCTCCCCCTAAACAAACCGACACAACAACTTTCCCCAGAAACCACAAGAGACTACAGGCGACATACTGTTACCCATAGGTGTGTGAGTTCCTCTGTGCTGTGTTAGGACGTGTGTGTGCGTGCGTGCGTGCGTGTGTGTGTGTGTGCGCGTCTGCATGTGCATGTGTGTGTGTGTGTGTGTGTGTGGGGGGGGGGGGGGGGGGGGGCAGTGGTTGTGTATGGGTGAACGTTGTCATCAGTCTCAATGTAAGCTGCAAGACACTCAAGCAAAGTTCCTAATTCCCCTAAAGCTGAATTCATGTATTCATGTATTCATGTATTCATGTGTTCATGTGTTCATGTGTTCATGTATTCATGTGTTCATGTATTCATGTATTCATGTATTCATGTATTCATGTATTCATGTGTTCATGTGTTCATGTGTTCATGTGTTCATGTATTCATGCTCCTGCCTTGATAGATGTCTCACTGTATCCGTGCCCGCAATCCTGTGAAAGGCTTCCAAATGCAAAATTACAAAACTGCTAGGTCTCATAAAATGACTAATGAAACCAGTAGCACTCATAAATCTGTTGTTGTAAAACCAGTCCAGTATAAAATGGGATCCATTTTGTAAGGCTGTTTCTTAGAACTAACAGTTAATCCACAAGAACTTTTAACCCCTATACTAACTTTATAACTCACTGTAGAGATAAACCAAATCATACGGACAGACAGTATTGTTACTATTTATAATAACTATATTAAAAATAATAATAATAAAAATAATATATATTTCGTATTATTATTATTAATATTAATATTATTGTTCATAATAATAATAATAACAATATTATTATTATTATTATTATTATTATTATTATTATCACTATTATATGTAGTATTAGTATTGCTCATAGCACTGTAATTATAAAACAACATTGATACGGTAAATTTAATTAAAGGTTTTAACAATATTACTACATTTCCCAGAAGGCTTTGCCAAATGATTTCTTCAGTGTTGTAGGAGTGCTATAGTGGACCGTCCACACATGAGCGCGCGCTCGGGCAGGTGCTCTGTTTCTCACGAGGAGTAGTTTCAAAGCAGCCTAAATAAACACACACACACACACACACACACACACACACACACACACACACACACACACACGCTCGCTCGCACACACATGCACTCACATGCACACACATGCACACACTCTATTCCTACTAACTTTACTCACAGATACGACGTGAAGACGCTGAGGTTCGCGGGTATATCGCTGAGTCCCAGGTCCGAACAGTCCAGCCTGTGAAGAAGCCCGTCCATCTCACACTGACAGCGGCCAGGACAGCTGTGAGCCACCGCTGCTGCCGTCTCCTGCTCCACGGAGTCTTCCAGTCCAACTACGAACCCCGCAACCAGCAGGGCGAGTAAAAGCAGCACCCCGATTCTTTGGTCGGACACCATGCTGCAGGAGGGTCGGGGTTCAAGTGTAGGCTAAACCCTCTCGGAAGCACCTGAGCGCACGAGAGACATGTGTGAACGAGATGAGCCTGCCTCGTTTCTACAATTATTACTACACCATGCCGCACACACCTCCACTTTTAAACGACTCTCTCTGTCTCTCCCTCCCTCTCCCTCTCTCTCCCTCTCTGTGTGTGTGTGTCTCTCTCTCTTTCGCTCTCTCTCTCTCTCTCTCTCTCTCTCTCTCGCTCTCTCTCTCTCGCTCCCTCTCTCTCTCCCTCTCCCCCCCCCCTCTCTCTCTCTCTCCTCTCTCTCTCTCTCTCTCTCTCTCTCCCCCTCTCTCTCTCCCTCTCCCCGCACTTTCTTGTCGTAACCCCCCCCCTCCCTTTCTTCGGAGCAGACGTCATCCAAGAAGACCATTCAAAAGCTCTCCGCGTGCACGCCGAGCAGCTGCCAGCACCGCACGAGTAGTTTTGTGGCACGAGCGCTGACTGGGTGCGGAACTCCTGAAATATAAGGATACACCTTGGATATTGTATAATATATATTTTATTATAACATATATGCTCTTTTATAATATATGAAAAATATTTTATACTGTATGAAATATATTATAAAAACCTATACTGAGGGTTACGTCATGTTTTCAGCAAGTTATGATAGACAAGATTGTCTAATCGAGTGTTATTCCGAAAAATCTACTGTTGTTGTTTAACTGTTGAACTATTACACACACACACACACACACACACACACACACACACACACACACACACACACACACACACACACACACACACACACACACACACACACACACACACACACACACACACACACACACACACACACACACACACACACCGTCTGTATTTGTGTGCGTGTTAACTTCAGTCGGACACTGACCTCTAGCGGACATTCGTATGTACTGATGAGACTCGTTCTGGGAACCCAAAGGATAGCGTCCGTTTTTATTTGGTGCTCGAGTTCTGAGCTTTGTGCATAAAACCTTAATGTCCAAACGATATACATCATCATAGTTTAGATGCCCCTCTTTCCACTTCCTATATGTATTTACAGAGTACGATTTATTTGATTGATTTAAGATATTTCTATACCGTTTATTTGACAATTTTTTATTATTTATTATGCAATATATGTTTTTCCATACAAGTGTGATGCACACGTGTGTTTATATAATACGGGGGTATTGGGATGTTGGAAAGTAAGCCTATTATAGTATTATAGTTATAGTTTATAAAATGTAACAATTATTTACAAAGGACTTGACACATTGAATATCCTAGGCCTATGCAATGTGAAATGTGCACATTTCTTGAATCAATATGCTGTCATTTTCCAAACAGGGGGTGTCAACAACAACGTAGTTTGGATTCATGTCCTCTCCTATCTCACACACGTCTGCACACCCGGAACTGCAGCTGGGTCATCCATCGCCTCTACTGAGCCGCTGACGTAAAGGCTCTACTCTCAGCGGCTGGACGCGCCTATTACTACTGTTCGCGTCGCCGGTTGTGATGGTCGTGTGGCCTACGATTCGTTGGGTGTCTTACGACGGTCACGTTGACGTAATGCATTAGAAACACGAATAGAAGAAGCCCTTCGTTTTGCACAGCAGAGCAGGTGAGTGGGCAGCTAACGCTGGATTTGTTATTTTAAAGTTGGCGAAATCAATTGGTCACTACATGATTGGTCCACATAAGCCATTGTTTCTGCATGTGATGTTCTGAGCCACATACGGTGTCGAACAGACGGATCAAAAATGATAATAATAATATAATAGCAATAGGATCCCACGCATCACCCACGGACTAGCCTGGCTAACAGTCGGTCGCTTCCCAGCCGTTAGATTCACCCTGAGCGCAAGCTTACAGCTCGCAATCCTAACCTTTTGCATCGCGATGAGAAGATTGATGTCATGTAACTCTGTCCACATGACGGTAAGCTTTCCATCCAAGCCAGGCCTGTTTGGCCCTCAGCCGGGTACAGTCCACACCAACAACAACCCGCTGAGCTGCGACTAGGCCGGACACGGTCCGTGTTCATTCATCCATCCCACACCAGAACGTTACTCTGCCGTGCCAACGAGTTAGCTGACAGGTCATCATGGATGGGGAGTCACGCAGACGTACATGGATGACTTATGTGCTAACACAGGTAGCCTACGCGTGTATTTAATTGCGAGAGAGCGAACTTGACATGGATACCTTTTGTATCATGATCGGCTAACATTACGATATAAACGTACAATGCGATCTGCGCTGTTGAAAATGTCCGACAACGATCGAATGGCAGTGTTCGTGATCGTCCTGAAGTCGCTGTAGCTGTCACAGCGGGGATCACACAGGTAGCACTGGTTCCACTGGTTCCATCATGGGTGACTGTAAAGCACCAGCGCGTCAACAACGTGTGTGTGTACTGGTTCTGTTTTACGCACGGGCATCCGGGACGCATATTCCCACACGTAATTACGCAGTTCATTATCACTGAATGAGGGTGCAGACACGCCAAAACACACACATGGGTGTAACACCAGCCACTCAATTCTCTATTCCTCCAAACATATCCATGTGGGGGCTTGAAGGTGCTGTGCAAGCAGTGGGGTCTGCTTTATTAGACAGTAACAACGTTTAAATGCTTTTGAAAAAAAGCATACATGAATCATCCTGTTAAACACGAAGTACAAAATGTAATATACCGTTAATTTTTTTTTTTTGCTATATTACAATCGTTCTGGTTAGTGTGTGTGTGTGTGTGTGTGTGTGTGTGTGTGTGTGTGTGTGTGTGTGTTTGCTGTACTCATTCTATTGAATCTAGGCAATAAAACGTTATTTTTTTTATTAATCAGACCAAGTGTAAAGAACCTGATCTTTAAACAGCATGATTAGTGTCGGGTTCAACACACACACACACACACACACACCCTTCTCAAGTATCATGTTACCCTCTGCTCTAATGCTACCGTATCCATAGAGACGGCTAGGGGCGGGGCTAAGGTACAACCCTGTCACTCAGTTGTTTGTGTGTGTGTGTGTGTTTCTCTCCCACTCTCTCTCTCTGTCTCTCCCTCGCTCTCCTTCCCTCCGTGTCTCTCTCTCTCAGACTGTTTCCTTGCCGAATGACCGGCTCCGGTTCACCAGTAGCACCGTGGCTAGCTAATTGGTTGGCTAGCTGAGTGACAGTTGACATCCATAAACCGCATTGATAGCTCATCGCAAGACCCCGCCTACATCTCTGTCATCCACCACGTTAGACGACACTCTACAACACTATGGTATGCTGAACGCAACTCTATTAAAACACTCTTAAACACTGTGTGGTAGGCTGAACGCAACTCTATTAAAACTCTCTTAAACACTGTGGTAGGCTGAACGCAGCTCTATTAAAACTCTCTTAAACACTGTGTGGTAGGCTGAACGCAGCTCTATTAAAACACTCTTAAACACTGGTAGGCTGAACGCAGTTCTATAAAAACACTCTTAAACACTGTGTGGTAGGCTGAACGCAGCTCTATTAAAACACTCTTAAACACTGTGGTAGGCTGAACGCAGCTCTATTAAAACACTCTTAAACACTGTGTGGTAGGCTGAACGCAGCTCTATTAAAACACTCTTAAACACTGTGTGGTAGGCTGAACGCAGCTCTATTAAAACACTCTTAAACACTGTGTGGTAGGCTGAACGCAGCTCTATTAAAACACTCTTAAACACTGTGTGGTAGGCTGAACGCAGCTCTATTAAAACACTCTTAAACACTGTGTGGTAGGCTGAACGCAGCTCTATTAAAACACTCTTAAACACTGTGTGGTAGGCTGAACGCAGCTCTATTAAAACACTCTTAAACACTGGTAGGCTGAACGCAGCTCTATTAAAACACTCTTAAACACTGGTAGGCTGAACGCAGCTCTATTAAAACACTCTTAAACACTGTGTGGTAGGCTGAACGCAGTTCTATAAAAACACTCTTAAACACTGTGTGGTAGGCTGAACGCAGCTCTATTAAAACACTCTTAAACACTGTGTGGTAGGCTGAACGCAGCTCTATTAAAACACTCTTAAACACTGTGGTAGGCTGAACGCAGCTCTATTGAAACACTCTTAAACACTGTGTGGTAGGCTGAACGCAGCTCTATTGAAACACTCTTAAACACTGTGTGGTAGGCTGAACGCAGCTCTATTAAAACACTCTTAAACACTGTGTGGTAGGCTGAACGCGGCTCTATTAAAACACTCTTAAACACTGTGGTAGGCTGAACGCAGCTCTATTAAAACACTCTTAAACACTGTGTGGTAGGCTGAACGCAGCTCTATTAAAACACTCTTAAACACTGTGGTAGGCTGAACGCAGCTCTATTAAAACACTCTTAAACACTGTGGTAGGCTGAACGCAGCTCTATTGAAACACTCTTAAACACTGTGTGGTAGGCTGAACGCAGCTCTATTGAAAACACTCTTAAACACTGTGTGGTAGGCTGAACGCAGCTCTATTAAAACACTCTTAAACACTGTGTGGTAGGCTGAACGCGGCTCTATTAAAACACTCTTAAACACTGTGGTAGGCTGAACGCAGCTCTATTAAAACACTCTTAAACACTGTGTGGTAGGCTGAACGCAGCTCTATTAAAACACTCTTAAACACTGTGGTAGGCTGAACGCAGCTCTATTAAAACTCTCTTAAACACTGTGTGGTAGGCTGAACGCAGCTCTATTAAAACACTCTTAAACACTGTGTGGTAGGCTGAACGCAGCTCTATTAAAACACTCTTAAACACTGTGGTAGGCTGAACGCAGCTCTATTAAAACACTCTTAAACACTGTGGTAGGCTGAACGCAGCTCTATTAAAACACTCTTAAACACTGTGTGGTAGGCTGAACGCAGCTCTATTAAAACACTCTTAAACACTGTGGTAGGCTGAACGCAGCTCTATTAAAACACTCTTAAACACTGTGGTAGGCTGAACGCAGCTCTATTGAAACACTCTTAAACACTGTGTGGTAGGCTGAACGCAGCTCTATTGAAACACTCTTAAACACTGTGTGGTAGGCTGAACGCAGCTCTATTAAAACACTCTTAAACACTGTGTGGTAGGCTGAACGCGGCTCTATTAAAACACTCTTAAACACTGTGGTAGGCTGAACGCAGCTCTATTAAAACACTCTTAAACACTGTGTGGTAGGCTGAACGCAGCTCTATTAAAACACTCTTAAACACTGTGGTAGGCTGAACGCAGCTCTATTAAAACTCTCTTAAACACTGTGTGGTAGGCTGAACGCAGCTCTATTAAAACACTCTTAAACACTGTGTGGTAGGCTGAACGCAGCTCTATTAAAACACTCTTAAACACTGTGGTAGGCTGAACGCAGCTCTATTAAAACTCTCTTAAACACTGTGTGGTAGGCTGAACGCAGCTCTATTAAAACACTCTTAAACACTGGTAGGCTGAACGCAGCTCTATTAAAACACTCTTAAACACTGTGGTAGGCTGAACGCAGCTCTATTAAAACACTCTTAAACACTGTGGTAGGCTGAACGCAGCTCTATTAAAACACTCTTAAACACTGTGTGGTAGGCTGAACGCAGCTCTATTAAAACACTCTTAAACACTGTGGTAGGCTGAACGCAGCTCTATTAAAACACTCTTAAACACTGTGGTAGGCTGAACGCAGCTCTATTAAAACACTCTTAAACACTGGTAGGCTGAACGCAGCTCTATTAAAACACTCTTAAACACTGTGGTAGGCTGAACGCAGCTCTATTAAAACACTCTTAAACACTGTGGTAGGCTGAACGCAGCTCTATTAAAACACTCTTAAACACTGTGGTAGGCTGAACGCAGCTCTATTAAAACACTCTTAAACACTGTGTGGTAGGCTGAACGCAGCTCTATTAAAACACTCTTAAACACTGGTAGGCTGAACGCAGCTCTATTAAAACACTCTTAAACACTGTGTGGTAGGCTGAACGCAGCTCTATTAAAACACTCTTAAACACTGTGTGGTAGGCTGAACGCAGCTCTATTAAAACACTCTTAAACACTGTGTGGTAGGCTGAACGCAGCTCTATTAAAACACTCTTAAACACTGTGTGGTAGGCTGAACGCAGCTCTATTAAAACACTCTTAAACACTGTGTGGTAGGCTGAACGCAGCTCTATTAAAACACTCTTAAACACTGTGGTAGGCTGAACGCAGCTCTATTAAAACTCTCTTAAACACTGTGTGGTAGGCTGAACGCAGCTCTATTAAAACACTCTTAAACACTGTGGTAGGCTGAACGCAGCTCTACTAAAACACTGTCTGGCTGTGTGTGTGTGTGTGTGTGTGTGTGTGTATGTGTGTGTGTGTGTGTGTGTAGAGTGGATGAAGTCTTCATGAAGCTGCTATGGCCGACAGTAGCAGCAGTCAGACCCACGCAGAGCCACTGGAGGGCTTCCACGAGGTCAACCTAGCCTCCCCCACCACACCTGACCTACAGGTAGGCAAACCTAGCCCCTCCCACCACACCTGACCTACAGGTAGGCTAACCTAGCCCCTCCCACCACACCTGACCTACAGGTAGGCTAACCTAGCCCCTCCCACCACACCTGACCTACAGGTAGGCTAACCTAGCCCCTCCCACCACACCTGACCTACAGGTAGGCTAACCTAGCCCCTCCCACCACACCTGACCTACAGGTAGGCTAACCTAGCCCCTCCCACCACACCTGACCTACAGGTAGGCTAACCTAGCCCCTCCCACCACACCTGACCTACAGGTAGGCTAACCTAGCCCCTCCCACCACACCTGACCTACAGGTAGGCTAACCTAGCCCCTCCCACCACACCTGACCTACAGGTAGGCTAACCTAGCCCCTCCCACCACACCTGACCTACAGGTAGGCTAACCTAGCCCCTCCCACCACACCTGACCTAGGTAGGCTAACCTAGCCCCTCCCACCACACCTGACCTACAGGTAGGCTAACCTAGCCCCTCCCACCACACCTGACCTACAGGTAGGCTAACCTAGCCCCTCCCACCACACCTGACCTAGGTAGGCTTTTACCTTTAATTGGTCCGATCCATCGTCTCCCCCAGAACCAGGCGGAGCAGCGAGCGCTGGGCCGCCACAGCGCCCCCCCCAGCTCCCTGTACCGCACCTCGTCTCTGGGGGCGCCCCCTGGTGGCCCGCACACCGCCCTGCGGGCCGACCAGCTGCCCACCCAGCCGGTGTACTCGGCCCCCAGACTCAGCCACAATGGCAGGTCAGTAGAACCTGCAGGAATGTCCCCTGAGGTTAGTAGGGGGGGGGGGGGGGGGGGGGGCTATCCTTCACAAAACAAACACACATCGCATCGGACCGTCTAACTTAGTAAGTTAGAGTTAGTATCAAAATGTGTATGGTAACAAATATTTTCTCGTTAAAGCACACATTTGTTAGCTGGGTACGTCATGTTTTGAAACTGACCTCCTGTCTTCATCCCCCAGTGTTCCAGGGATGGAGGCGGAGCCAGCCGACGGCAGCTTCCTGTCTGGAGAGGAAGGGGAGGAGTGTAGCGCTCTGAGTGACAGCCTGTCGCGGCTGCGCAGCCCCTCCGTGATGGAGGTCAGGGAGAAGGGTAACGAGAGGCTGAGGGAGGAGCTGGCCAGGGCGCAGAGGGTAACACACACGCACACACGCACACACACAGGCACGCACACACGCACACGTGCACACACACGCACGCACGCACACACATATACACGTGCACACGCATGCACACACGCACACACACAGGCACGCACACACACATGTACGCACACACACATATACACGTGCACACACTCACACGTACGCACACACACATATACACGTGTGCACACACACACACACGTACATGCACACATGCCTACACGCACACACATTCTCCTCATCTATGACCTTCTTTACGAACTCAAACACCGAGGTGTGTGCGCGTGTGTGCGTGCGTGTGGGCGTGTGTGTGCGTGTGCGTACTCCTGTGTGTGTGTGTGTAGGTGTGTTTATATTGTGGAGTGTCTGTTTCTGTTTGTGACATGAAGTATTTGATTTACTTTTGCTAATTGTTTGTCATAGTTGCATCTCGCTTTGTCCCGTTATGATTTTGCTGATAACATAAGTTGTTTGTATCTTTAATCTGGTGTTTCAATCATTAACCAACCTAAGTCTCCAAGTTATTATTTTTCATGTTATAATTTGATTATTTGTGTTTTTGACCATTTCTGTGTGGATGGATGTATTCACCTGCATGTTTCATCCCTACTACGTGTGTGTGTGCCTGTGCCCACATTTGTGCGTGTGTGTTTGTGCGTGTGTGTGTGTGTGTGTGTGTGGGTGTGCCTGCGTGTGTGTGTGTGTGTGTGTGTGTGTGTGCCTGCGATCGGCGTGTGTGTGTGTGCCTGCGATCGTTGTGTGTGTGCGTGTGCGTGCACGTATGCGTATGTGCGCGTGCGTGTGTGGGTGTGCCTGCGTGTGTGTGTGTGCCTGCGATCGTTGTGTGTGTGCGTGTGTGTGCGTACATGTGTGTGTGCACGTGCGTGTGTGTGTGTGTGTGTGTGTGTGTGTGTGTGGGTGTGCCTGCGTGTGTGTGTGTGTGCCTGCGATCGGCGTGTGTGTGCGCGCGTATGCATATGTGCGTGCGTATGTGCGCGTGCGTGCGTGTGTGTGTGCGTGCACGTGGGCGTGTGTAAGGATCTGCTGTTGAAAGACGAGGAGTGCGAGAGGTTGTCTAAAGTGAGAGACCAGCTGGGACTGGAGTTGGAGGAACTCACAGCTAGCCTCTTCCAGGTTGGTCCACGATCCTAAATACTAATGGTACCAATAAGAACCCCAGCCTTGGGGGACCCGAAATCAAAGATTCCCACGGGAACTACAGTAGGTCAGATGCTGTTGGATGTTTTGCGGACGACATCCTCCATGTTCTTACCACCAGTGTTCTCTGGATGAGGCCACTGCAGGGCAACAGAACCATAGCTCTACAGATCTGTGACTCTCTGGGTCGAGATCCCATGTCGGGGCGCCTTAATGCATATTGGGGTCGCGGGACATTGTTGACTTATAAGCTATAGTTATTTGAGGGCACATTTTCTATTGAAAAACCGCCTTATGATTATATATATCTTCACATATAAAAGTCTGCCTTATGATTATATATATATCTTTATTTATAACAGACCGCCTTATGATAATACGTATCTTTATATATAACAGACTATATAACAGATAATGATAGTGACAGATAGTGACAGTGATAATGATAGTGACAGATAGTGATAGTGACAGTGACAGTGATATTGATATTGATATTGACATTGATATTGACAGTGATATTGATATTGATATTGATATTGACAGTGACAGTGATATTGATATCACGGTCAAGTGTTGATGGGGTTAAGACGATGTGTGAAGCAGATGCAGCACTAGACGTTGGGGGTGCTAGAATTCTGACTCATAAAACTAATTGGACTCATCGGTCAAAAAGGTGTGACGTCACTCATATCAATCGCGTTTGTGTGCGTGTGTGTGTGTGTGTGCACGTGTGTGTGTGTGCGTGTGTGTGCGTGTGTGTAGGAGGCTCATAAGATGGTCCGAGAGGCCAACGTCAAACAGGCGACGGCCGAAAAACAGTTGAAGGAAGCCCTCGGCAAGGTAAGAGGCACGCAGCACGCTAGACCACACGAGAGGGCTGCGATGGGACTCGTACCGCAGCACCATCACACACCAAGCTCCCAACACACACCAAGCTCCCATCACACACCAAGCTCCCAACACACACCGAGAACGAACACACACCAAGCTCCCAACACACACCGAGAACGAACACACACCAAGCTCCCAACACACACCGAGAACGAACACACACCAAGCTCCCAACACACACCAAGCTCCCAACACACACCAAGCTCCCAACACACACCGAGAACAAACACACACCAAGAACGAACACACACCGAGAACGAACACACACCGAGAACAAACACACACCAAGCTCCCAACACACACCAAGCTCTCAACACACACCAAGCTCCCATCACACACCAAGCTCCCAACACACACCAAGCTCCCAACACACACCAAGCTCCCAACACACACCAAGCTCCCAACACACACCAAGCTCTCAACACACACCAAGCTCCCATCACACACCAAGCTCCCAACACACACCAAGCTCCCAACACACACCGAGAACAAACACACACCGAGAAGGAACACACACCGAGAAGGAACAGACACCGAGAACGAACACACACCGAGAACGAACACACACCGAGAACGAACACACACCGAGAACGAACACACACCGAGAACGAACAACAGAGACGGGAACAAAGGGATGTGTAAATGAAAGGCGATGTGGTCTACTTACGGTTGAATCAGGAACACGCGTGTTTGAATCCCCCGTCCCTCCCTGGGACCGGGTTAGGGTCATACCCCCCTGTTCAGACCCCCCCCCCGTGTTGTGCCCCTGCAGATAGACGTGCTGCAGGCGGAGGTGCTGGCCCTGAAGACGCTGGTGCTCTCCTCGCCCACCTCCCCGGTGGCAGAGCTCCCCGCGGCCGCCGTGAAGACGCCCTTCAGGAAGGGCCACGGCCGCAACAAGAGCACGTCGTCCGCCATGCAGGGCAGCCAGCCGGAGGCGTCCGCCACGCAGCCCATCGTACGGGACTGCCGGGAGGTAACGCACACGCCCGGACACGCCCGCGCACGCCCGCGCACACCCGCACACACCCGGACACGCCCGGACACGCCCGGACACGCCCGCACACGCCCGCACACGCCCGCGCACGCACGTACCATGTCAGAGCCGGACTCTGTTGTTTTTGTGACTCCGTTTCCGTTCTCCCTGTCCACCACATGTCCTCAGACTTCTGCCCCTCTCATCTGCAATCACTTCATTCCCCTCACCTGGGCTTCCCTGTCAGTCCTCCCACCTGCACCTCCTTCCCCCATTAGTGTCTCCCCATTATATACCAGTTCACTTCCTGTGTTCCCTGGTCGGTTCGTTATATTTGTCACGTCCCTTCTGGTTCCTTGTGGTTCCTTGTGGTTCCTTCTGGTTCCTTGTGGTCCCTTCTGGTTCCTTGTGGTCCCTTCTGGTTTCTTGTGGTTCCTTGTGGTTCCTTCTGGTTCCTTGTGGTCCCTTCTGGTTCCTTGTGGTTCCT
>JACYXH010000408.1:467500-530000 GCA_026745465.1 Lota lota | reverse complement strand
GAGCAGCGGGGGACAGGCGATCGATCGGTGTCCAGGTGAGCTTCTTGCTGCTCGGTCCACCATTTATGTGTTTGTTGCTTCAAAGCGCTAAACTCCTGTTCAGCACCGTTATAAGACCCACGTTAACAGCTGAAAGTTGAGATTGAGAAAAGCGACGTTTTTAGTTCCCCTTATGATGATTGATGGTTCATGAATGTGACCGTTTTCATTATTAACAACCCGATGTCTAGAGGAACGGGTTAGAAATGGAAGAAACTCATACAAATGGCTTCCGATCAGCAGATCAATCAGGACCAACGGTCAGAGAAGAGGTGTGCTGTACTATAGGATGCGCTTGAAGCTCTAAACTCTGGGAGCGGACGGGTCTGGGACAGGCCGTCGAGACTGGTTCTAAGAACAGTGTAACGTTCTTAGAACCATTAGTATTCATTAGTATTTGTTATTGAACCTTTATTGAGTTTAGACATCTCCGTTAGAAGAGACTAGCGGTACACAATACACTAAAACACACAGTAGACAACACCACAGAAGGAAACATGATTCCTCACATTGAATCATCGTTTTCTGTTGTCAATACAGGAAGTTGTTAAAAAAGTTGTTGAAAAGTTTATGAATCAAGCTTTTTGGCCTCAAACGATCATGGGTTGGTGCATTGTACGGTTCTCCCCGCATAACCGGTTCTTCACGACCATCGTGTTCTCCCCTGCTGGAGATAGAGCAGGTATACAGGTTGCTGGTTCCATTCCGGGATACTCCTGGCTAAGTGCTGGGGTTTCCCTGAGCAAGGCACCAAAAACGGATCCTGATCAGCCGGTTGTTGCTTTGCATCCATGACAGCGTCGTGCGTGTGTGTGTGTGTGTGTGTGTGTGTGTGTGTGTGTGCGTGCGTGCGCGTATGTGTGTGTGTGTGTGTGTGTGTGTGTGTGTGTGTGTGTGTGAAAGAGATTTGGCGAATGCATTATCAGAGCACGTGCACTGACCATGAGAGCTCTACAAATGCCAGTCCGATGAAAGCAGCAGTTTTCCAAGAACCTCAGAATGTAATGGTGCAGAAACTTCCTGATAAATAGTTGCTCTGGCCGAGAGGAAGTAAGGTGGGATGTGTTATTTATGCGTCAGCATAATAATATTAGCTATATATTATATGAGTTAATTAATATTAATATATATATCATAAATATATATTATATATATAATATTAATAATATAATATATAATATTAATATATTAATATAATATTAATATTAGTTATATATAACATAATAATAGTTGTTGTATTGATGTTGCTACTTATTATCATTATCATTACATACTTTGTTATTGATCTTGTATTGATGCTGTTATATGACTGTTGAGGATCCAAGCCTAAGAATTTTACTCTTGCGTACTCGTACGTTAAGATGTAATAAAAGCACCTCTGATTCTGATTCTGATGTGTTATTTATGCGTCAGCTACCGACGGTGTCAGTGGCTATCGATACAGTGAGGAACATTGCCTTGATATATGCTACAGTAATCAAAAGATCAACCTTTGAACTGTATCAGAGATGTAAAATGTGTGATTAAAAAACATCACAACTATAATGATCTTTCTTTCTTTTATTGCAGTGTTACTGCCTCATAAAAAGGTAAACTCTCCGTTCTGTTGAAGCCTGTTTCCTCTGTCTAACAGGACGATACTTTCCTATATATTTGCACAGTTGTCAACAAACCAACCAGAATGTTTAATAGTTTTTTATTTTTTATTTTTTGTTGATTACATTTTGAAAACAGAACCAACAAATTGTGCTTGGAGCATTTACGTATTTGAAAAGGAGATCTCCCTCTCCTCCTCCTCCTCCTCCTCCTCCTCCTCCTCCTCCTCCTCCTCCTCCTCCTCCTCCTCCTCCTCCTCCTCCTCCTTATGGTCCTGACGGCCAGCCCTCCTCCTCCTCCTCCTCCTCCTCCTCCTCCTCCTCCTCCTCCTTACGGTCCTGACGGCCAGCCCTCCTCCTCCTCCTCCTCCTCCTCCTCCTCCTTACGGTCCTGATGGCCAGCCCTCTGTCTCCTCCTCCTCCTCCTCCTCCTCCTCCTCCTCCTCCTCCTCCTCCTCCTCCTCCTCCTCCTCCTCCTCCTTATGGTCCTGACGGCCAGCCCTCCTCCTCCTCCTCCTCCTCCTCCTCCTCCTCCTCCTCCTCCTCCTCCTCCTCCTCCTCCTCCTCCTCCTCCTCCTCCTTACGGTCCTGACGGCCAGCCCTCTGTCTCCTCCTCCTCCTCCTCCTCCTCCTCCTCCTCCTCCTCCTCCTCCTCCTCCTCCTCCTCCTCCTCCTCCTTACGGTCCTGACGGCCAGCCCTCCTCCTCCTCCTCCTCCTCCTCCTCCTCCTCCTCCTCCTCCTCCTCCTCCTCCTCCTTACGGTCCTGACGGCCAGCCCTCCTCCTCCTCCTCCTCCTCCTCCTCCTCCTCCTCCTCCTCCTCCTCCTCCTCCTCCTCCTCCTCCTCCTCCTCCTCCTCCTCCTCCTTACGGTCCTGACGGCCAGCCCTCTGTCTCCTCCTCCTCCTCCTCCTCCTCCTCCTCCTCCTCCTCCTCCTCCTCCTCCTCCTCCTCCTCCTCCTCCTCCTCCTCCTCCTCCTCCTTACGGTCCTGACGGCCAGCCCTCCTCCTCCTCCTCCTCCTCCTCCTCCTCCTCCTCCTCCTCCTCCTCCTCCTCCTCCTCCTCCTCCTTACGGTCCTGACGGCCAGCCCTCTGTCTCCCCCCAGCAGCTCCGTCTGCTCAGAGGTCCGAGGTCAGACATGGAGGTGTCCAGCGCTGGAGGCCAGAGGCTGCCTCCCCTCGTGGTGGGGGAGGACGAGGCTCTGCAGCAGTTCTTCGACGGTGAGTCCGTCCCTCGCGGCTTCTAAACGTTACCGCCCGGCCAGCAGCCGACGAGCCCATAGGAGGGTTTCAGTCATGTGACCGGGAGTTCCGCGAAAGCACATTCCGAGCCACCATCTTGTTCGTTTTGGACCGAAAACTATAATAGACTAGAGATAATAATAATAATAATAATGATGGAAGCGTGAAACAACTAACTTTCTTACTAAGTTATTTAAAGTAACACATAACCCTCAAACATAATGTACGTTGTGTGTGTATGTTGTTGTATGTATGTAGTATGTGTGTACGTGTGTCCGTGTGCACGTGTGTATGTCGGTCTGTTGGTCTGTCTGTCTGTCTCGTATGTTACTATGTGTAGTGCTTCCCTGTCATCATGTGACCAACCTTGACCTATACCACGCTCCAGATAACCAATCCCTAGGAGACTACTAGGCCTTAGCAAACGAGGGCTAAGGTAGTGGGTTCAAGGTTGAGGTCACACACGTTTACATTACATTTACGTGTTTATGTATTCCGTGTTCTTGAAAGTGCTTTGCAATTATTCACTTTCAAGCCTATTCTTACATTTGAAACATCACAATTCCTAGGGATACCTAAGTAGCACACTTAACAAGTATCAACTATCATGATAGCTGATACTTCAAAAAAACATTCTGTTTTCATGTCTTTTTTGTAGCTTCTTTTAAATCCAGTTGTTAAACGTCTTTCATGCACTCTTTGTAATCCTGTCCTATTTCACTGTATGCCATGCGTTTATGTGAAGCACTGTGAGCCTGCCCTGTGTAGGACATGAGCTGCATCAGTAAAGTTGAGTGGACTTGACTGTAATGCCTGACGTGTGTGAATGACGTGCAGGCCAAGATGTGACTGAAGCGCTGC
Organism: Lota lota; assembly: GCA_026745465.1. Taxonomy (NCBI): domain Eukaryota; kingdom Metazoa; phylum Chordata; class Actinopteri; order Gadiformes; family Lotidae; genus Lota; species Lota lota. The sequence continues at coordinate 526,264 of JACYXH010000408.1, read as the reverse complement.
AGAGCTCTGTTGCTGTGGACACCAGCATGTTGGAGCAGTACCTCTCCAACAGCTTCGACCCACACAACTTGTATGCGCCACACACACACACAGCGCCTTCAAAACGCATTCGTACACGTGATTGGCCGACGCCATGTGACTGACGTCTCTCTTATTTCCCAGCATGCTCCCCGAGTCTCCCCCTGACTCCATTTCGGAGGTCTGCTCGCCCTCCCGGGTCTCAGGTACAGTAGAGCACCCGCTGGGCCACTTCTGGATCCGTTTTCACAAACACACAGGTCCCGACAGGTCACAACAGGTCCCGACAGGTCACAACAGCTCCTGACAGGTCACAACAGGTCCCGACAGGTCACAACAGATCCCAACAGGTCACAACAGGTCCCGACAGGTCCCAACAAGTCACAACCGGTCCCAACAGGTCCCAACAGGTCACAAAAGGTCCCAACAGGTCACAACTGGTCCCAACAGGTCCCAACAGGTCACAAAAGGTCACAACAGGTCACAACAGGTCCCAACAGGTCAATCCCAAAATGGTTTCTCGTGTTTCTCAAGGCATCTTCACAACCGCAACGAAAAATCCTTTACACATTTATTTTTTGTCACGGCTTCAAACGCACGTTGGGGAAAATTTTGCAATATCAACATTACAACAATAACATTACGGAAAAGCTGGACAAATCCCGCCATTTGTGCAGGATTTGTGTTCTTCACTGGTCCGATTCAGACCAGTGATGTCATTGGTCCAACATTGACACGTCATTTCACCCGGATGTCGACGTTGTGGACGTCGATTTTTTCCCAACACGCAAACGAAGCAGTTCTCTCTTCTAGAAGAAAATAGCCTGACAGTTCCCCCTTTAAAATGCCAAAATGTAATGATTGATGTTAACTTATGTCTCAGGGGTTTGTGTCGTCCAAAGTCTATTCTACCGTCTATCAGGGACAACAAAGTAACACACTTCTCCTCCCGCAGACCTTTTCTACCAGCGTTCCCATTGGTCCACACCAGGGGAAAACCAGGAAAACACATTCCAGCCAATAGCATCGCATCCTGCGCCCTCATCCTGTCGCTTTGAAGAGCCAAGCCCCGCCCCTTTAGACCACTGTGAACTCCTGACCCACAGTCAGCTGCAGAGTCTGGGTCTGACCAAGACCTGCTCCAGGCCTGACACCCGGCAGACCCCACGCCTGCACCCCCAGTACCAGCAGGGCTCCAGCAGCCACGCACAGGCTGACACGCCCCCACCGCACCACCCGGCCACGCCCCTCTCATCACACCACCCGGCCACGGCCCTCCCACCGCACCACCTGACCATGCCCCTCCCACCTTACCACCCGGCCACGCCCATCTCATCGCACCACCCGGCCACGCCCCTTCCACCGCACCACCTGGCCACGCCCCTCTCATCACACCACCCGACCACGCCCCTCTCATCACACCACCCGACCACGCCCCTCCAACCTCACCACCCGACCACGCCCCTCTCATCACACCACCCGACCACGCCCCTCTCACACCACCTGACCATGCCCCTCCCATCGCACCACCTCCCGGTGCGACTGCATGGTCACCCGCCCCAGGCACCACCAGGAGGGCCTCCCGCCCCCCCCCAGAGCCCAGCGTCCGGGCCCACGCTAGCGGGGACGTACCCAGCGGGACCCCCCCCAGAGTGAGTCCCCCCTGTTGGTCGTCTGTGTTGAATCGGGACCCGGAGCAATGAGAGAGACCTGCCAGGATCAGATCCTGGATGCGGTCATTAGACCGTCCAATTCTGAAAGATTGGCGTAAATGGTCCAAATGTTCCACCATTTTTTTGCTGTAAACTGAGTAGAGTTTTACACATTGTATTGAGCAAACAGCTTATATTACTCTCCTATACACTCTTATGCTCTCTCCCTCTCCCTCTCCCTTTCCCTCTCTCTCTCTCCCCCCTTCCCCTCTCTCTCTCTCCCCCCTTCCCCCCTCTCTCTCTCTCTCTCCCTCCCCCCCTCTCTCTCTCTCTCTCTCTCTCTCTCTCTCTCTCTCTCCCTCCCCCCCTCCCCCCATCTCTCTCCCTCCCCAGCTCCCCAGGCCAGCAGCAGGTGAGTAAGAGGAGGAGGGTGTGTTCCGGGGACGTCGGCCCGGATGCGTTCTGCGGTGACAGTGATGGGGGCGGGGCCGGGTCTGTGGGGGCGGGCCACCTTCTCACCTGGGACCCCTACCAACCAGAGCAGTGGCATCGCTTGAGTGACAGCAGCTGTCAGGCTCTGTACGTCGACCTGTAAACGCTGATGCGTCATGTGGTGCAGGACCTGTGTTTCGTATTTAGTAGTTCATTGTTTTTAGATTCAGTAGTCATGAATCTCTGTCCCAATACTGACCTAAATGGTTAACAGTAAACAGACAATATTTATATAGCGCTTTTCAAAATGGTGGCCACTCAAAACGCTATAAATGTATCGCCTCACATTCATCCATTCATACACACAAATTACTATTGGGCCTCTAAGATATGAGGTCGGAATGTACTGTGCCTCTAAGACATGAGTTAGGAGTGTAGTGGGCCTCTAAGACATGAGTTAGGAGTGTAGTGGGCCTCTAAGATGTGAGGCAGGGGCCTCTAAGATGTGAGGTAGGAGTGTAGTGTGCCTCTAAGACATGAGGTAGGAGTGTAGTGGGCCTCTAAGATGTGAGGCAGGGGCCTCTAACATGTGAGGTAGGAGTGTAGTGTGCCTCTAAGACATGAGGTAGGAGTGTAGTGTGCCTCTAAGACATGAGGTAGGAGTGTAGTGGGCCTCTAAGATGTGAGGCAGGGGCCTCTAAGATGTGAGGTAGGAGTGTAGTGTGCCTCTAAGACATGAGGTAGGAGTGTAGTGGGCCTCTAAGATGTGAGGTAGGAGTGTAGTGTGCCTCTAAGACATGAGGTAGGAGTGTAGTGGGCCTCTAAGATGTGAGGCAGGGGCCTCTAACATGTGAGGTAGGAGCGTACTGAGCCTCTAAGACATGAGGTAGGAGTGTAGTGGGCCTCTAACATGTGAGGTAGGAGCGTACTGAGCCTCTAAGACATGAGGTAGGAGCCTAGTGGGCCTCTATCTCCAAGGTAACGTCCGTCTGTCTGTAGTCCAGCTCTGGCGTTCCACGTGGAGACGGACAAGGGCTTCTTCTACTCTCCGGCCGACGAGGCGTTCGTGTGTCAGAAGAAGAACCACTTCCAGGTCACAGTTCATGTGGGCGTGACCGGAGAGCCGTGCTACGTTGTTACTGGCAACGGAGTGCAGCCAATCAGCTGCTTCCAGGTCAATGTGTTTGGGGTGAAGGTGAGGAAGACCCGATCTATCTGTCCACATGCCTTGTTTACCTTAGTATGTGTGTTTGTCTGTGTGGTACAGTTACTGTGTTTGTTTATGTGTGTTAAGGTTACTATATTTTTGTGTGTATGTTTCTATGTGTGTGTGTGTGTGTGTGTGATCACGTGTGTGTGTGTGTTCACGTGTGTGTGTGTGATCACGTGTGTGTGTGTGTGTGTGATCACGTGTGTGTATGTGTGTGTGTGTGATCACGTGTGTGTGTGTGTGTGATCACGTGTGTGTGTGATCACGTGTGTGTGTGATCACGTGTGTGTGTGTGATCACGTGTGTGTGATCACGTGTGTGTGATCACGTGTCTGTGTGTGTGTGTGATCACGTGTGTGTGTGTGTGTGTGTGTGTGTGTGTGTGACAGCAGGAGGCTAGCACACAGCAGGTGACGATAGAGCAGTCTCAGGCAGACCGCAGTAAGAGACCCTTCAACCCCATCAGGTAGGTAACCATGACGACCAACATGTGACTACATCACACATATATATAACTGTGTAATAAAAAGTGTACGTGTTAGATACATGTATGGCCTTACGAATGATTGTGACTCCAGGATGAGTCTCCCTGGCAACAAGATCACCAAGGTAACCCTGGGACGACTACACTTCAGCGAGACAACCGCCAACAACATGAGGAGGAAGGGAAGACCCAACCCCGATCAGAGGTGAGAGAGAGAGAGAGAGAGAGAGAGAGACAGAGAGACAGAGAGAGAGAGAGAGAGAGAGAGAGAGAGAGAGAGAGAGAGAGAGACAGAGAGAGAGACAGAGAGAGACAGAGAGAGAGACAGAGAGAGAGAGAGAAATATAATTTCGTGATTCCCCAAAACTTTTACAATTAAGCACATTTCCAGGAATATATCTATGTTCCTTTAAGAATTTCTCTCCCCTTCTTCTGTGTGTGTACCTGTGTCTGTACCTGTGTGTACCTGTGTGTACCTGTGTGCGTACCTGTGTCTGTACCTGTGTCTGTACCTGTGTGTACCTGTGTGTACCTGTGTGTGTGTACCTATGTGTGTGTACCTGTGTGTACCTGTGTGTGCGCCTGTGTGTGTACCTGTGTGTACCTGTGTGTGTGCGCCTGTGTGTGTACCTGTGTGTGTACCTGTGTGTACCTGTGCGTGTACCTGTGTGTGTGTACCTGTGTGTACCTGTGCGTGTACCTGTGTGTGTGCGTCTGTGTATATACCTGTGTGTACCTGTGTGTGTGTACCTGTGTGTACCTGTGTGTGTACCTGTGTGTGTGCGCCTGTGTGTCTACCTGTGTGTACCTGTGTGTCTGTACCTGTGTGTACCTGTGCGTGTACCTGTGTGTACCTGTGTGTGTGCACCTATGTGTGTCTGTGCGTGTACCTGTGTGTGCGTACCTGTGCAGGTTCTTCCAGATGGTGGTCGGCCTGTACGCTACCATAGAGCAGCACAGTGTCCTGCTGGTGGCGCTCCGCTCCGAGAGAGTCATCGTCCGGGTGAGACGCACCCCAGGGTGCCCTTCATCAGGAGGCACCTTCTGCGTGGCTCGCAATGGCAGTTCATGCTGACAATACATCAGTCTAGATAGCCTGCTTTTGAAAAGTTTTTGGTTTACACAGCTATGCTAAAGGTATCGATTTTACCCTCTTTTTGATAAAAAAGAAAACACTTTTAATCAAACGTATCAATTCTAAGCTCCAGCCCTACAGTGTGAGCTAAGAAGTCGCCAGCTTTGGCCGAACAGAACGGCCGATTAAAATGTTTTAACGAGTTACTCAAACGTGCACAACTTCTTAAATCTCGCCGTGTCCGCCGGTCTTTGAACACACACTCAAACGGGGCTTCCTCTGCACAGGCGTCTAATCCCGGGCAGTTTGAGATGGACAGTGACACCTTGTGGCAGCGCGGGGCGCTGCAGGATGCTGTGGTGTGCCAGGGCCGCGTGGGCATCAACACAGACTCGCCCGACGAGGCGCTGGTCGTCTGCGGCAACGCCAAGGTCATGGGCACCGTCATGCACCCGTCCGACCGCCGCGCCAAGGAGAACATCCAGGAGGCGAGTGACGTCAGCTGCCGGCCAGAGACACCTCGTGCAGCTAGCGGCCATTTTGGCTCGCTTGGTAGCGGTGGAACCTTCTAGAATCTTTGGGGAAACCATGACAACTCAGTCGGAACGCATTCTAAATGCTTCCCGGGTGGGGAAATGGAACGAAGAGCTTGAAAATAGTGCGTGGCGCTGTCATGGTTTCCAAAGGTTCTAGAAGGTTTCCCCACGAACCCAACGAACCAATATGGCCACCAGGTGAACCACGTCTATTGGCTGAGGCCGGGAGCCGTAAAGCCAGCGGTCAGACGTATCGCGTGTCCAATGGTTGGATCATCGTAGCCTTGATGACTGTGTTCAAGCTTCAATGCGAGCAAGGTTAAAGGGGAACCGTCACACTCAGTGGTTTTCCAATACAACAGAGTAATGCCTCAGACTTCCCCTTTAAGGCTGAAAAGACAGAGACAGAGAGACGGTGACGTTGTGCTGTGCATGTCTGCAGGTGAGCTCGGAGGACCAGCTACGGAGAATCACCCAGATGAGGATAGTAGAGTACGACTATAGACCAGAGTTTGCCACCAGCATGGGCATAGACCACATCCACCAAACAGGTACACACTCCACGTACGTCCCGTGTACGAAGGCTCTGAATGTGCTTCATCTCCCCTGATTGAAGCCCTCCTATTGGCGGTGAAATGGGATGTGTCTCCACGTGTGGATGTGTCTCCACGTGTGGATGTGTCTCCACGTGTGGATGTGTCTCCACGTGTGGATGTGTATCCACGTGTGGATGTGTCACCATGTGTAGATGTGTCTCCATGTGTAGATGTGTCTCCACGTGTGGATGTGTCTCCGTATGTGGATGTGTATCCACGTGTGGACGTGTCTCCACGTGTGGATGTGTCTTCACGTGTGGACGTGTCTCCACGTGTGGATGTGTCTTCACGTGTGGATGTGTCTTCACGTGTGGACGTGTCTCCACGTGTGGACGTGTCTCCACGTGTGGATGTGTCTTGTGTCTCCACGTGTGGACGTGTCTCCACGTGTGGATGTGTCTTGTGTCTCCACGTGTGGACGTGTCTCCATGTGTGTGTCCGGTTTTTCAGGGATCATAGCCCAGGAGGTGAAGGAGCTCCTCCCTGCGGCGGTGACGGAGGTGGGCGACATCATCTGCGCCGACGGAGAGAAGATCCCCAGCTTCCTGATGGTGGACAAGGTGGGGTCGGACCGCCGCTCTCCTCGCACAACCCCCCACCTTTAGCCCCAATAAGAGTCTGGACTTCCTGATCTTTCCGTGCTCTCTGCCGTTTAAACGAAGTGGGGGTCAAACAAGCACTCCTGATGCACCCTTCCTCATTCTCTCGCCTCTCCCCCGTCCCTCCCCCCCCCCGTCTCCCCCTCCAGGAGCAGATCTTCATGGAGAACGTGGGGGCGGTGAAGCAGCTGTGTAAACTGACCGACAACCTGGACAGCCGGATCAAGGAGCTGGAGGGCTGGAACAGCAGACTGGCCAAACTCAAGAGTCTGACGGGCAGTCTGAGGTCCAAAGGGTGAGAGGAAACACGCAGAGACAACCACACACACCTCGCAAACGGTTTGGGACCGGAGCCTTTTAGGAGTTTGTTAAGTTGAGGTATACGGGTAAGGTGCGGTGTGCTTGTGGTCCGGTTAAGGGGAGACGTCACACTCAGCTGTTTTATAATATAAGAGTGTGCTGCGTCCTAAAATTAAAAATGCTGTGGAAAAGATGGATCATCGAGGTAATTGGCCCGGGATTTGCGTTCTCCAATTCGGACCAACGGGCCGTGTTTTGAAGCAGTGCACTCTCATATCTGTGGAAATAATCTCCAGGAGAAAAGACTCGTTACTCCCAGTGTTCAAAGAAGCTTTCAGAAGTGAGTATTTATATTACCGTATTATTATATTATTTATGTTATTTTCCATTAGCCTACACTACATTACATTATATTATATTATGGGTTGACTCGGCGGTTGCGGAAGGCCAAGTTGTAAGCGAAACCTGGCGGCCATCTTGGTTCCATGCACGGTTCCCCCACCCAGCTAGTGTTTAGAACCAAGATGGAACCAAGATGGCCGCCAGGTGAATAAGGCCCACAGAGAAGGACTTTGAGTTGGTGACATCTGATGACGTTAGCTTTTGTTGTTTTCTGCAGAAAAGCAACAACACACCCCAGTGTGTCCCCAACCCCCCCAAAAAACATGTCCAGCCATGTCGTGCCTGGGAAGGTAAAGTGTACACACACGCACGCACACACACACACACACACAACCTATAGTTTAAGGAACGCAGCTGTAGTAGGCCTACACACAGGTTTTGACACAGCCATGCTGCATATTTACACTCTCTCTCGTGTCCGTCCGTCTGTGTGTCTGTCCGTCTGTGTGTGTGTGTGTGTGTGTGTGTGTGTGTCTGCAGGAGAGCTGGCTGTGTTTGCATAACAAGGTGTTCCAGGCCAGCGTCTTCACTCTGTTGACCACCATGGCCCTCTGGTGAGGAAACAGGAAGTGACATCACTTCCTGTTTACCATTCTGCATTTGAAAATGTATATACTGGTCATGTGGTGTGTTAACGTGTTTCTGTGTGTGTTAACATGTGTGTGTGTGTGTGTGTGTGTGTGTGTGTGTGTGTGTGTGTGTGTGTGTGTGTGTGTGTCTACAGTGTGATCTCTATAACAGCTCTGTACCTGTTGACTCTGGGTAAGGATCCACCTGGCTTCCCAGATGACAGGTAACAGATCACACACACACACACACACACAGACGCACACACACACACACACACACACACACACCACAAATAAATCACATTCAAGAAAGATTAGGACATTAACAGACTGTACTACTAATGCTGTGCTTTTACTCATGTTGTGGTGTGTCTGTGTGTCTGTGTGCGTCTGTCTGTCTGTCTGTGTTTGTGTGCATGTGTGTGCGTGTGTGTAATGATCTCCCTGGACAGTGACACTGCGTTTCCCGTGGAGACCACCGCTGCGTTGAACACAGGTCTGCTACCCCCCATCTCATCTCCCCAACACCACATGGGGACGGGTTTGCATAAGAGGACTCCCTCCATTGGTTAAACACGTGCTACTGCAGGCATATTCCCAGCCAATCAGAGGTTAATATGCATGCAGTAGCACGTGTTAACCTCTAGAGGGCGTCCTCCAATGTACACACATCGACTCGTGGTGTTGTGGTTTGGTTTCCTTCAGAGACTTGCTTGTACGGTCCTGCATTTTCATAACCTGTTTTCCTACTCTTTTTGTAATGCTGCATACATAAAGGTGACCTACTTATATTCATTCTGCTTGTATATGAGACCAGTCCAAACACTTTTCCACAGAGGCATCGTCGTAGGACAAACACAAGTGTGGCTCATGACACTAATTATAGGTCTGCTCCTAGTATGCAGGTAGTAGATTTAAGATGACATGCAGGGAACATTGTTGGTGACACACATAAATGAAACTCCTGCTGGGTTACACCTGTGTTTCCTTCACTAGCTATCTTCACACCTAATAAAACCGCCCCCATCCCCCTTCCAGCGACCACCCCCTCCCCGACTCACTGGCCACCGGACGTGAGCTTCTGCGATCTGTTGTACTGTGCCGAGGTGTTCTGCTGCCCCCTAGAGGCCAGCTACGGCAGCGACACAAACAACCCGTCAATCCCCAGCACCGAGTCTCCGACCAAGGACATCTGTCTGGGAGGTGAGAGGTGTGGTGGAAAAGGACTCAAGGCCCATTCCGCGGTCAGCTCGCTTATACTTAGTAATTTTGATGTGCACACCATAGTAGCCTATATATCTTTTTTTTTTAACTATCTAACTCCCCACAGCTGCATGTTTTCCTCTCCCTAGACATTGTTTATGTTCTCATGTGAGAACGTCCTGCGTTTAGGTAGCTAATGTTTAGGTAGCTCCTCTACCTAAACATTGTGTCACCTTAAATCATGCGTTACCCTGACCGTACGCTGTACATAATAGGTGGTGCCTTAGATGTTGAGCTACGACCGGGTGTCTGGCTTTAGCTATGCATTGAACCAGTTATAGAGGGTCTCCATTTGTCTTAGCCTTTTATTGAGCCAGCCACCAGTAATCTAATTTGCTACAACAGAGGAGAAAATGTTGTCTGGTTCTGGATAATTTCTGTAAGCAGAGGCAGGGCTTGGAAACAATGTGACACAAGGCAGTATCACCCGGCGAGATTCCAAGTTAATTCAGATAGATAGATATCTTTCAGTTTGTTCACGCGCTGATCACGCCACGGCCTGAAAAGCATGTAACTTACAGTCTTCAGGGCTTTAAGAACAGACATGTGAATCCTGACACATGAATGAGTGTCTGATACATAAGTAGAGAATGTTCAGACAAGGACGGTGATAAGTTAGGTGGTGATACATGGCACAAATCCCAACAAATACACAACAAAGAAAATTGAAAGAAAGATTGAATATCGAATAACTGAATGAAATAATGTGATGGAAAATGACTCAAGGCCCTATTCCGAGGTCAGCTTGCTTCAACTAGCTGGTTGAGATGTTGAAGTTGTTATGCGCATACTACAGTAGCCTGTCTGTTTTCTGCAACAGTCGGACTCTTTGCAGCTGCCTGTCCCTCCTGCATGTGCTCTGTTCCCATGAGAGAAAGCTCCTGAGCAAAGCTCCTCTCCCTAAATCATGTGTTGTTGTCTAGTAAAATGATAACTAGATGCTAACACACACACGTCAGTGTCCAGTTGGGGTTTTTAAGTGTTGAGTTCCCGCCCTTCAGGTGGGACGGTTCTTATTCTCAGAGTATCTGGTGTACCGGTTCTTCATGCCCGAGTTGAGAGCAAGTCTCCACTTTCAGGTGGGACGCTGTTATGTGTCGCTTGTGGTTTTCTGTTTCTGCTTTGATGGTGGTTTTCCTCAGGTGTCAGGGGACAGTCATACCGTGGTAACTCAATGTTTTTCTCCGCGCTTATTTGATTCATATAGTGTGTAGGCAAGATAATGGCTATATGTTTCCTTTAGATGTTATAGTAAATGCCATAATGTCACAAGTCGTGATGAACGCGACTACATATTGACATTGTCATTACCATAATTTGAACACATGACGCTATTCAGATTACAGTGGGAATGCATGAACATCGTTTTACGATTAGACTATTGTGCGTACTAGTTTACCTTTCTGTTGCATATTTGTTCATGCACTCCTTGTTTCTCCAGAAGACCGACAAAAGCTGTATGACCAGCTGAAGTTCGCCAGAGACTGTGAGTTTTCCTGTCGTCTGGTGGAGAAGATGAGTTTAAACTGAATTCAGAGAACTGAATATGAAACTGAATATACTAGTTTGAACCACCCAGCGAATATATTTTTGTGTCGTTTGCAATGTCGATCCATGAGGTAAATGTTTGATTTGTGAAATAAAATGTCCAATTAATCGTAAACGATTATGTTTAATTATGTTTAACCGTATTATTCAGTACAAGATTCGGTTTATACATTTACATAAATCCAACATGAACTATTTCCAATTCAGTTGGTGCTAGTTTTAATATACCTTCAAATATGACAGACCTGTTTAATATAACTTCATCACAAATAAACATAAATCACATGGGGACAATCAAAGTTTGGTGACAAACGCACATCACAGTTGGATTCCAATAATTAAACAGACAAATATCCAATAAAACACTCGGATGATTTAATTGAATCAGATCTGGATGTTAATTGATCCGATCTGATTCATGTACATCACGTTCTTGTTTATGTCGTTAACTTAATCAAGTGAAGTGGTTTCTGTCCGGCCAGCACAGGACAACACACTTTAGAGATGGTGGCCGTAGTAACGTCTAATCCCCATGTTGTGATGCTGATGTAACGTGATAAACATGAGTGAACATGAGGACCCCCCCACCCCCCCGCCCCCACCCCCCCACCCTCCACCCCCGTGGTTTAGGGACCAACACCTCCATCCACACCTTCATCATCAAGGAGAACCAGCAGGTGATTGACAGCCGGTACCTGGACGAGACCAACTGTGGGTGAGTAGGCCGACCACACAGCTGACGTTGTTTTAACGTGCTCCCCCAACCCCACCCGCCCCACCCCGCTAAAAAGAAAAGAGCTATGTATTTGTTTATAATAACACATTCATAAATAATAACAATACATAAGTTAATTCATACAAATAATAACGATTAATGACGCCTCAAAAGACGAGGCGTATTTTGAGGCGTGTGCCGCGTTCGGACCCCCCCCCCCCCCCCCCGTTCAGACGGTGTGTGTTCTGCTCCCCCAGGCCGGGCCGGGTCAGCTTCAGCGTCCCCGTCAGCCCGTACGTCCCGGTGAACATGAGGATCAGCCTGCTCATGAAGTGAGTCCCGGCCGCTCGGCTGTCTTGCCGACCGCTCGGCTGTTAATCAGTTAGCCTTAGCATATCAGTAAATTGAGAAAAAAAGAACGAGGTTATGGGATGCAGAGAGATTACAGCTTCAGTGGTCACCCAGGGGACAGCTCTAGTTTAAACATGAGAGGAATGAAGGGCTCTTTTCAGAGGGCGGTCAGGAGGTGTAGTGAGCGACACATGGGAATGTGGAATGTTCTATCGGAATGTGGTGCTTCGCTGACTCTGTGCTTTTCTCCCCACTGACTTCAGTCCTGTAGGCAAGATAATGCTTCCACTTCCTTTAAACCCCAGTACATTTCTCCCATAGTAGTCAGTTATCCATTTATACACATGGTGATGATAATGATGATGATGATGATGATGATGATGACGATGGTGGTGGTGGTGGTGATGATGATGATGACGATGACGATGACGATGATGATGGTGGTGGTGGTGGTGACGGTGGCTGTAGCTCCACAGAGTTGCTGGTGGTGCACCTGTGTCAGGTGGATGAATCGGCGTCCTGCGATGCTCTGCTGGACATGGACATGGTTACAGGAACCAGATACCCCTCCAACACCCAGGTAACACCTGAAGCTCCCCTCGGATGGGTTTCCCTGCACCTCCCTGCTTTTGGTCCCCAGTATGTACGTTACTGAATGTCTACGGAGTTACAAGCACTCCATCCAGGGAAGCACGCTTTCCAATTCGATTAGTTTGGTCTGGGCCGACCGATGGAGGGAAAATACAATGAGAGGACGTGACATCAAAACTAATATTTAGTGAAGTGGAGAACTAAGCTTTTGGTTTTATTGGTGACTTAACCAATCAAAAATATCTCAGAACTTAGATCTCCCCCTAGCCAATAACAATCATGGCACAACATTATAACTCCTTTAGCACTTACAGCCTTTGTGCCTCTCCCTCTGCCTCTCCCCCTCCCCCTCTCCCTCTCCCTCTGCCTCTCTCCCCCTCCCCCTCTCCCTCTCCCTCTGCCTCTCCCCCTCCCCCTCCCCCTCCCCCTCTCCCTCTGCCTCTCCCCCTCCCCCTCTCCAGGGCGTGCATGAGTGGCCTCTCCATGTAGCTCGTCTGCAACACAGCTCCTACCACTTCCGATCCACTGTGGCTGTGAGACCCAAATATACTGTACTACTCACGCACAACTGTTACTAAGACCCAAATATACTGTACTACTCACGCACAACTGTTACTAAGACCCAAATATACTGTACTACTCACGCACAACTGTTACTAAGACCCAAATATACTGTACTACTCACGCACAACTGTTACTAAGACCCAAATATACTGTACTACTCACGCACAACTGTTACTAAGACGCATGAATACTAACACACAACCAACTATTACTAAGACTAATATACAGTCCCTGCTGATTCCTGTTTATTAACCAAACACAAATAAACACGTTTGATATTTCTTGTGTACTGCACTGGTGATATTCATGACTCAAACTTCTCCTTCTCCAGGGCCAAGCAGACTGCAGCACTGACCGCCATTCAGCCGGAGTCTTCTTCACAGACTACCACTTCCACTTCTACAGACACTGCACAGACTGACACACACACACACACACCACTTCCACTTCTACAGACACTGCACCGACTGACACACACACACACACACACACACCACTTCCACTTCTACAGACACTGCACAGACTGACACACACACACACATACCACTTTCACTCCTACAGACACTGCACCGACTGACACACACACACACACACATACCACTTTCACTCCTACAGACACTGCACCGACTGACACACACACACACACACACACCACTTCCACTTCTACAGACACTGCACCGACTGACACACACACACACCACTTTCACTCCTACAGACACTGCACCGACTGACACACACACACACCACTTCCACTTCTACAGACACTGCACCGACTGACACACAAACACACACACACACACACACACACCACTTCCACAGACACTGCACCGACTGACACACACACACACACACACACACACACACCACTTCCACTTCTACAGACACTGCACCGACTGACACACACACACACATACACACACAGCACTTTCACTTCTAGACACTGCACCGACTGACACACACACACACACACACACACACACACACACACACACCACTTCCACTTCTACAGACACTGCACCGACTGACACACACACACACACACACACACCACTTTCACTTCTACAGACACTGCACCGACTGACACACACACACACACCACTTTCACTTCTACAGACACTGCACCGACTGACACACACACACACACACACACACTGCTCTTGCTTCTACAGATGCTGTACAGACCGACACACACCCATGCAAATAACTGTATGCTTATATTGTTATGTTCATGTCTCTAGGAAAATGAGTTGGTTTAAAAATACAATCTGTTGAAGATGATTGTGAATGTAGCTCCCCTTTGAACTTGCCTTTTAAAAATGTCTGACATCTGATCATGGTAACTTGATGAATTGACACTAACCTAAGTTTGATTAAAAGCCAAACACAGCTGATTTGTATCTGGTCCTTCTGTGATTTATTATTTACAATTATGCTAATTTCAATTTTGCATAGATTATAAGGCATTAAAACATCGTGGGACACATCGTTATATCCTGTTAAGGAACATGCTCACTCAAAACATTGCTTTATCAGGCACCATGTCTAAGAATCAGAAATCCCTTCTCATTACTGACCCCTTTGGCCACTGAGTGAACTGCAGCCTGCTGGAGCTCGCTCATTCAAAGCAGAGTACGAGCTCCGTGGGCTGAGACAAGAACAATCGTAAACGAATGAGAGTTATGACCATAAAGAAACATACAAATTCAAACGATATGAAAGAACAAACCGGCACGGTTCAAATACAATATAAATAGGGGGGGGGGGGGGGGGGGGGGGGGGGGGAAAGTGGTCAGTGTCCTGGGAAAAACAGAAGGGGGTAAAGCGAAACAGGACACTGAGCTTGGAGCTAGGAGCTATGTGTTCAAGTGATCAGTGAACAGGGCCAAGCACAGAAAGAACATGCCAGAATGACCCGGGATCAGATAAGGGGGTTGACATCTAGAACTTGAGAACAACAAATATGTCTGGCAGGAACCCAGAACAAATGACCAGACATGGTCATGGGGGTGGACGCGAGGCCCGGATGAAAGAGATAAATAGATGAGTGAATGCCATTGATGTTGCAGTTTTTACCGGCGCACGGAGAATAAAAAGCTCTTCGTGTTAACGGTCCTCTGTCCTCGCCTCTTTGCAAACTAGTCGATGGTTTCCACAACAGCCCCTACCAACGCACAGCTGGGACGATAGCGGCGGACCACCGCCTGTTCGATGGGGTGACCACCGCCTGTTCGACGGGGTGACCACCGCCTGTTCGACGGGGTGACCACCGCCTGTTCGACGGGGTGACCACCGCCTGTTCGACGGGGTGACCACCGCCTGTTCGATGGGGTGACCACCACCTGTTCGATGGGGTGACCACCACCTGTTCGATGGGGTGACCACCGCCTGTTCGATGGGGTGACCACCGCCTGTTCGACGGGGTGACCACCGCCTGTTCGATGGGGTGACCAAGTTTGAGATCCGGTGAGATAAACACGTAACCCAGATGCGCACCGTAGCCCCAGTGCCATTTCCCTCGGCTTCTACTCGTCTCACAAGGCCTGGCTAGTTTAACATTAGGAATACACATTGCCTTGAGTGTAGTATTCCCATGATCATGTAAATGTTGTGGTTTTGATGTTTTACATGTATACAGACACACACACACACACACACACACACGCTAATGTGCTGAAGTAAAACAGAGGGTGAAGCCAACACGAAACAGGAGTTTGGAGCCAAATATAAGCAAGCTGTGCGTAGCATACACAGTGGACAGTGCCAAGTGCCAGAAGAACGGTCAGGATGACATGGCCTCCTGACCCGTACCAGATAAGGGTGGACATTTACAACTTGAAAATAAGCAGACCATATTAAGAGATATGTCAGGCAGGAACACAAAACAAATTACCAATAAGCAGGCATGATCATGGGGGTGGGGTTGGCTGGAAGCCCCGATGAAAGAGATAAATAGATGAGTGAATGACATTGATGCAGTTTTTAGGGCGCACTGAGAATAAAAGCCTCATGTGAGTGGTCCTCTGTCCTCGCCTCTTTGCAAACTAGATCTCCCCCTAGCCAATAACAATCATGGCACAACATTATAACTCCTTTAGCACTTACAGCCTTTGTGCCTCTCCCTCTGCCTCTCCCCCCTCCCCCTCTCCCTCTCCCTCTGCCTCTCTCCCCCTCCCCCTCCCCCTCTCCCTCTCCCTCTGCCTCTCCCCCTCCCCCTCTCCCTCTGCCTCTCCCCCTCCCCCTCTCCAGGGCGTGCATGAGTGGCCTCTCCATGTAGCTCGTCTGCAACACAGCTCCTACCACTTCCGATCCACTGTGGCTGTGAGACCCAAATATACTGTACTACTCACGCACAACTGTTACTAAGACCCAAATATACTGTACTACTCACGCACAACTGTTACTAAGACCCAAATATACTGTACTACTCACGCACAACTGTTACTAAGACTAATATACAGTCCCTGCTGATTCCCGTTTATTAACCAAACTCAAATAAACACATGTTTGATATTTCTTGTGTACTGCACTGGTGATATTCATGACTCAAACTTCTCCTTCTCCAGGGCCAAGCAGACTGCAGCACTGACCGCCATTCAGCCGGAGTCTTCTTCACAGACTACCACTTCCACTTCTACAGACACTGCACAGACTGACACACACACACACATACCACTTTCACTCCTACAGACACTGCACCGACTGACACACACACACACACACATACCACTTTCACTCCTACAGACACTGCACCGACTGACACACACACACACACACACACCACTTCCACTTCTACAGACACTGCACCGACTGACACACACACACACCACTTTCACTCCTACAGACACTGCACCGACTGACACACACACACACACCACTTCCACTTCTACAGACACTGCACCGACTGACACACAAACACACACACACACCACTTCCACAGACACTGCACCGACTGACACACACACACACACACACACACACACCACTTCCACTTCTACAGACACTGCACCGACTGACACACACACACACACACAGCACTTTCACTTCTAGACACTGCACCGACTGACACACACACACACACACACACACACACACACCACTTCCACTTCTACAGACACTGCACCGACTGACACACACACACACACACACACAGCACTTTCACTTCTAGACACTGCACCGACTGACACACACACACACACACACACACACACACACACACACACACACACACACACCACTTTCACTTCTACAGACACTGCACCGACTGACACACACACACACACCACTTTCACTTCTACAGACACTGCACCGACTGACACACACACACACACACACACACACACACACTGCTCTTGCTTCTACAGATGCTGTACAGACCGACACACACCCATGCAAATAACTGTATGCTTATATTGTTATGTTCATGTCTCTAGGAAAATGAGTTGGTTTAAAAATACAATCTGTTGAAGATGATTGTGAATGTAGCTCCCCTTTGAACTTGCCTTTTAAAAATGTCTGACATCTGATCATGGTAACTTGATGAATTGACACTAACCTAAGTTTGATTAAAAGCCAAACACAGCTGATTTGTATCTGGTCCTTCTGTGATTTATTATTTACAATTATGCTAATTTCAATTTTGCATAGATTATAAGGCATTAAAACATCGTGGGACACATCGTTATATCCTGTTAAGGAACATGCTCACTCAAAACATTGCTTTATCAGGCACCATGTCTAAGAATCAGAAATCCCTTCTCATTACTGACCCCTTTGGCCACTGAGTGAACTGCAGCCTGCTGGAGCTCGCTCATTCAAAGCAGAGTACGAGCTCCGTGGGCTGAGACAAGAACAATCGTAAACGAATGAGAGTTATGACCATAAAGAAACATACAAATTCAAACGATATGAAAGAACAAACCGGCACGGTTCAAATACAATATAAATAGGGGGGGGGGGGGGGGGGGGGGGGGGGGGGGGGAAAGTGGTCAGTGTCCTGGGAAAAACAGAAGGGGGTAAAGCGAAACAGGACACTGAGCTTGGAGCTAGGAGCTATGTGTTCAAGTGATCAGTGAACAGGGCCAAGCACAGAAAGAACATGCCAGAATGACCCGGGATCAGATAAGGGGGTTGACATCTAGAACTTGAGAACAACAAATATGTCTGGCAGGAACCCAGAACAAATGACCAGACATGGTCATGGGGGTGGACGCGAGGCCCGGATGAAAGAGATAAATAGATGAGTGAATGCCATTGATGTTGCAGTTTTTACCGGCGCACGGAGAATAAAAAGCTCTTCGTGTTAACGGTCCTCTGTCCTCGCCTCTTTGCAAACTAGTCGATGGTTTCCACAACAGCCCCTACCAACGCACAGCTGGGACGATAGCGGCGGACCACCGCCTGTTCGATGGGGTGACCACCGCCTGTTCGACGGGGTGACCACCGCCTGTTCGACGGGGTGACCACCGCCTGTTCGACGGGGTGACCACCGCCTGTTCGACGGGGTGACCACCGCCTGTTCGACGGGGTGACCACCGCCTGTTCGACGGGGTGACCACCGCCTGTTCGACGGGGTGACCACCGCCTGTTCGACGGGGTGACCACCGCCTGTTCGACGGGGTGACCACCGCCTGTTCGACGGGGTGACCACCGCCTGTTCGACGGGGTGACCACCGCCTGTTCGACGGGGTGACCACCGCCTGTTCGACGGGGTGACCACCGCCTGTTCGACGGGGTGACCACCGCCTGTTCGACGGGGTGACCACCGCCTGTTCGACGGGGTGACCACCGCCTGTTCGATGGGGTGACCAAGTTTGAGATCCGGTGAGATAAACACGTAACCCAGATGCGCACCGTAGCCCCAGTGCCATTTCCCTCGGCTTCTACTCGTCTCACAAGGCCTGGCTAGTTTAACATTAGGAATACACATTGCCTTGAGTGTAGTATTCCCATGATCATGTAAATGTTGTGGTTTTGATGTTTTACATGTATACAGACACACACACACACACACACACACACACGCTAATGTGCTGAAGTAAAACAGAGGGTGAAGCCAACACGAAACAGGAGTTTGGAGCCAAATATAAGCAAGCTGTGCGTAGCATACACAGTGGACAGTGCCAAGTGCCAGAAGAACGGTCAGGATGACATGGCCTCCTGACCCGTACCAGATAAGGGTGGACATTTACAACTTGAAAATAAGCAGACCATATTAAGAGATATGTCAGGCAGGAACACAAAACAAATTACCAATAAGCAGGCATGATCATGGGGGTGGGGTTGGCTGGAAGCCCGGATGAAAGAGATAAATAGATGAGTGAATGACATTGATGCAGTTTTTAGGGCGCACTGAGAATAAAAGCCTCATGTGAGTGGTCCTCTGTCCTCGCCTCTTTGCAAACTAGTAGATTGTTTCCACAACATTGATCATTTCATTTAAGATCAAATGACTCATGTCTTGCTCTATTCTGCACCGATGTACACATTTCTTGAACATGAATGCATACATTCAGGCTGAAGACATTTCAAAGTCAATGGTGACAAAACCGTTAAGTTGAGTATGTTGTTAAGTTGTGTGATCAAACCCCACCAAAAGAAATACAGAATAACGAATTGCCTATGAATGTTATTTTATTAAGTTAAAAAAACAAAAGTAGCATCCACAGTAAACGATGACCTTAACAAAATATAAAAGTAGTGGTATCACAGTGCTGTAATAGTCATTGAGTGTAAATATATACACGTACATTCAACTGAAGTTGTTCCAAAAATAAATCCCACTTGTAGCTTCACTTTGCCTCTTAACATGTCATTTTCTCTGTGCTGTATTATGTACAATATAAATAAATGTTTAGAAATGTTAAAGTATTGCACAGTGACAACATACCTCAGCTTTGACTTACGTATTTCAATACGTTTTATGCAAAACAATAGCTAGTCCATTTACAAAAAGTGGGGTTTATAAAAAAAGAAAGAAAAGAAAACAAGTATAATGCCACAGAACTTAATTTGAATGTTTTAAGATATTAATGCCAGTGAGTATTAAAACACACCTTTGACAGTTAAGACAAAAGTTGGAAACAAAGTTTTATGTATAACATATAAAAGTCGGGCACCCTTACAGCATTCCAAATATGTGTGGAAACATGTATATACAAATATAAAATTTAATCACAAAAGAATAAAGTTCAAGTACTGAAAAATCATCAGTACAACATTTTCAAAATAACACCTTTCTCTCTGGCGCTTTTTGACGAGAGGTAGGAATAGCTTATGCTACCACTGGCTCAAAAGCTCAACCTCCGAAGGGCTGGAAGACCTAGGCCTTCTGGACTCTGCTGGATCTGAAAAACAAAAATCAATAAAAAAAGGAGAAAAAAGATTTACGTAGAAACGTACATTTTGAAACGGGCAGTAATCATCCACCCCGGCACACAAGTCTCGTTTATTAAATGACGACGGGATACTTACAATTCCCGTTCTTCTGTGTCTGATGCCACTTATAGCCCTCGCCTACAGAACGCCCTGTAATCACGACCAAGAGGATTAACAGACGGCACAAACATCGCGCGCACGCAACCGGTGTTCAGTGCAACGCTTGTGAATACAGACACAAGTAATTTCCCAGTGAACCCAACTGCAAACGAACGGCTGAACGTGGTGCATACTTCGCTCGTCGGGGCCGCCGCGGGGGTGCGCCGCCCGCGTCAAGTGCTTGGCCTGAGTCATGGTCCTCCTCATCAGCGGGGTGGCAGACGCCGGGCTCTTCTGCTTGGCCACGTTGGGACAGGGTTCCAGCGCCGCGCCGTTGCCTGCGTCGTGTGGCTCCGGCACAGATGCATTCTGGGAGGAAGTGGAAGCGCGCCGCCTCGCGTCCTCCGGCCCAGAGCTGTGCCGCCGCTCTATTCTGGTTGAGACATAGCTGTCCTTCCAGTCTTTGCGTACCTGTTGCCTTGCCGACACCTTCGCGCTCCCAGAAGAGTCTGAGAATGTGCCTTCTTTAGCATCTTTATGTCTTCCGAATTGAGAGGACTTTAAGATCTTACTGGAACTCGACTGCCCTTTACTGGATCTGGAAGCAGTCTGGGTGAGCAGGGACGGCTTCTGGTGTACGGAGTCATTCGTCTTGTCGGTGCTGCGACCGTAGTGAGAGATTCGTTTTTTGGGGGAGGTTGGGAGGCAGCTGGAGTATTTACTAGAGGGACTGGTTTCTAACGGGGACGGAGTGGCATGTTCACTTTTGGATGCTGTCCTGGATGGCGCTGTGCTAGCTGAGTTCTCCTGAAGCGCTGCCGTGGACGTCAGTTGTTTCGGGGTAATCAGGTGGTCCTTTGAAACTGATGTGGGTTTCCTGGAGGTCACGTGGTGCCCAGTATGTAATGCATTTATTTTCTGTTCCCCATTTGGGCCATCTAGCATTTTATTAGAAAATAGTTTCTCGTCTCTTGTCTTATTTCTGGGGTGTCCGTTAGCAAACAAAACCGGAGTGGTTTCGTTGGTTTCCCTTGAGAGTCTGCAGTGATCTGCTTGGCTCTTATGGATGGTCAATTCATCTGTCAGTGTTAATGGCTCACTTTGGTCGGAAGGCATCCGGAAAATCAAGCGAGGGATTATGGGATTGGGTTCTGGGAGTCCACGATTAGGATTCGAGACCCGCTCCCCTACTTCAGCCACACGGGGGGGGGTTTGGTCCATCTCTGAGTCAAGGGATGTCATTTGTTGAGGCTCCGTCACTGGATAGCTGTGATATTCTGCCAAATGTCCACTTCGTAGAACTGGGAAATCATCTCCACTGTCCTCAGAGTCCGATGAGCTCAAGCCCTTTGCACTTCCGTTGTTGAACTTGGCTCCTACAGCTGTTAGCCTCTTCAGTCCTTTCAGAACGGTTGTGTTATTGGTTTTGGTAGGACATTTTGTTGGAGCTTTTTTAAATCCAACCGAATTTTCGTTGTCTTTCTCTGATTTCATTGGGCCGCTTTTAGGCTCAGGTGCCATGGTTACATCAGTCTTCAGGCTCGCTTGCACTTCCTCCACCGTGCCGTCAGACAACGTGTTTGTACAACGAGGTTTGGCAGAATGTAATTTTTCATACATTCTTCTCTTCTTCTGGGATTTACAGGAATTTCTGTTTTCCCAGCACTGAGGGGATACTGTTAAATAGTTGCAACTTGACTCAGAGGATGAGTAATCACTGCTGTCTTCAGTATCACATGAACTGGACCTTTTTCTGCACCGGCGAACAATGTTTCCATTAGTTGGTTCTGCTGGGATTAGGTTACCTTCTGTTGGTTTTGGCACAAGGAGTTCATCATCAGAAACAACTATAACCTGAGAATCGGTTGTAGTGTTTGCTTGTAAAAAGCTATTAAGGGTATCAAACACTTCCAACTGATTCATGCAAGAAGTTGGCAAAGACGCTTTGGTTGTTGAAGGCCGTGGGGGTATATCTTTACTAATAGATTGGGTTTTTGCTGGGGAGACTCTGCTTCCATCCACTTCCACAAATTTAAGATTTGTTATTGACAGAGGAATCACCAGCCAGTCCTCTTCGGCATCCTCCACTTCGGTTTTGCGTTGGGACACCGCCGTAGATTCCACACTTACTTTCGGGCTTATAACTTCAGTACCATTCTGTTGCATTTCAGTATCTGAATGTCCATCTTCTTCTGTAGAAGGGTCCCCTAGATCCTCGTCTGAACTAATGTAAATGACTTGCAGTGGAGAACGACCTGCATGCATCTCAGGTAACGAGCCAGAAATCAAACCGGGGCCTTTGCTGTACCGGCTGTTCTTTCCACTGTTGGGGCGCGATTCTTTCTCCGCGCTCCAACATGTTTTGTCACCATCTGAGGTTCCGTCACCAGACTGCGGTGCTGAATCAAACGAGTGTTCAGCAAGGGCCGGGTCATTTATGGGACCCCGGGATTCGGTAGGTTGTTTGACCTTGTTGAACAGTTGCGTTATCAACGGCTTATCCGGGATTAAACTCTCATCACTTGAAATGTCAATATCCGAGATGTCTTCATAGTCTAGGCAATCAGAGGACGTGCCGCTCAAATTTCCGATTGTGGTTTTAAAGGGAAGCCTATTTGATTGCAAATCCATAGCCATGTCTTTACCATTTTTTATGTCGTCGTCGTCTGAAATGTCTTCATATTTCTGGCTTTTGGGTGCTCCTTTGACTGCAAGGACAGACTTTTGTATTGAATCGGCGGTGTCCATTTTTGTGCGTTCCTCGGCCATTTCTTTGTTCGACTTCTCGGCTTGCCAATTTTCCGCCGAAATCGGAGTCCCCGTTTCCAGCGTCTCTGGGTGACGCACGCACGAGACGGGGTGCAGATCACCAGGCTCTTTGTCCAGATCGTCAAGGCCGCTGGCGTTTAACCACGAAGAGGTGTACTCTTCTCGTGTCCCACTAGTCCCAACCTTTGAAGCAGATCGGCGCTCTAGGAACTCCTTCGAGGTTATCCCAGAGACTGCAGATAGAATCACTGGATTCTCATCTTCGTTCTTTGCGCAAACGGCCGCAGCAAGCCTCATAATTTGCGGGTATTCTGTGGATGTAAAGACATGAACATCATCTTTATTTCCATTCCAATAACACTGCACGATGACGTCAACAACGTCCTCAGCGGGGCTATTTATTTGACAAGAGATAGAGTTTATACTGGAGATTAGCTCTTTTAATGCAACAAATGAGTAACGAAGTATCGGCACAGTAGATAACTCATTTGCTATAGTACCCTGACAGAGTTTGGTTTTACAATAGTCTGCATCGCCTATGTACCCCGTTTCGTCAACACAGCTATTGCTCGAAACGGGTTTGCTGCTAGTTTTACACAAGACATTTCTATCCAATAATTTTGTTGAACCAAAATCTGGGGACTCCTCTGGACATTCATTTAAATATACAGTGTGTGAGTTATTTAAAGCTGTGTCTTGTGTACCTGTGGAGTCGTTCTCTGGTGTAGGGTTAGCATGGCCATCTTGCTTTTCAACATCACGAGTCAACTCTGCATGCTCCTTTGGAATCCCTTTTCCAAACGCAGTTGACAACTGCTCATTCCCATTGCAGTCGAGAGCTGAACTACCAGCCTTTCCGGCAGAAGAGAGGCCAACTTCCTCCGATGAAGCGGTAGAGGTGAATTGCCGAGGTGCTGATTCGTCCCTTTTCAAATGTAATGAACCAGTATTCTGCTTGCTTGGCAGGCATACATTTAAGTTACTAGAACTACAACAATGTGTCCGTTCTGCACCTTCGCACCCTCCACTCTGGTTCTGTGCCGCCATTATTTGTGCAAGTCTTTTCATAATGAATTCATGTATGTGGGCATCAGTGAAACACTTTCCTTTGCTCGTAGCTTGGGGCTTAAGGTGAGCTGGGTGAGGAGCGGGACAAGGGGTGTGAGAGCGAAGCTTGGGAGAGCAATGCTCCTTCCCAAATGAAGGATCCTGACTATGTGCAATATGAACCGCCTGCGATGCAGAGGATGTGGTTCCTGCTGGAACAACGGGGCTGCACTCGCTCTGTCCAAAGGAGTGGTCCAGTGGGCTGCGCCGCGTTGGCACAGATAATGCAGTTTGGAAGGCAGAGTTCCCTCCTGCCGTTTGGAGTTCTTCACGCCTGCGCCCACGCTGAGACTCTGGACCGTCGCCCTCACCACTAGCAAAGTTGCCATTCTGTCGACAGTTTTTCTGAGCGGACTTATTCCCCTCACGAACCGCCCCCCTGGACTGGCCCTTCTGTGACCTGGAACGTTGATTGTGCGATTTGACCAACGGTGGAATGTTTCGCGTTGCCGTCACATCAGGCGGCTGCTGGATCCTCCTCAACCCTCCATGGCCCTCCGAGGGTTGAGGAGACAGAGCTGGGATGCGTCCCCCATAATAAGTAAGTTCCTTAGGTCCGGCCGTGCTGGCGGGGCAGTAGGGGGTTGGAATCGATGCACGGGGGCCCCAAATGGTGGCGGAAGAGTCCATGATGTTGTGGCCGTCGGTACCTGGGTCACGGGGCCGGGCCATGGGGGTACATGGGTTGACGTTCATCTGCCTTGGGGTGAAGGGCTGCGACATCTCCATGGGTGTCCCGGGGCGATCCCACCCTCGGTGCATGGCACTCTTCCAAATTTGCACGGGTCTGGCTTGCATTGGGCGGACATGAAGCACAACCTTTAAAGTGGCAACGATCCTCTCTGGTCTGGAGAATAGAAAAAAAAAACAGAACAAATTGGTTTCCCGTGGGTTTTCTTTTTTTCAGTGATATACTGTTGCAGTTCTCTTCAGGAATATCAAAATCCTATAGATGTGGTTCAATGAAGTACACCGTATTGTCCAAATGAAGAAGCACAGACCGCTTACACAGCAAGAGAGTGTCTGCCTAGTTTTTAGGACACGGGAAGGCCACTTTTCAACTTCTCCATTCACCGGGGTAGTTTTCTTGCTGTTCAGGAGATCCTTTTCCTATACTATTAGTGTCATAATACAGGGTGGAAATGTAGCCGTTTCTACTTGTTCTTCTTCTACAATTCATAATTATGAATCGATTCACATCCTCCAAAACAATGGCCCTTTACACTCTAACGCAAGACGCGGATAAGATGGGGGAAATTAAAGATGCGTTCATGCGTTAGGACACCATGCGCAACCCACTCTTTGTTTTCTTCTGGGGAAACCTGCCCATTTCAGGGAGAGGCCATGCACCACGCATGCAGCTGAGTGACTCGCTTCTAAGTTCAATTAAGTTAAACTTAAGCTGGACAGGGCTAATCACTATCTAGTCGTCGAATCCCAAACAGGGGCCACATGTCTTATTTAAATTTAAAAAATTGAGTATGAATTGATTCACAACATCCATAGATCATTTTTTATTAAAAACAAAGAAATTCTCCCTTTTGTCATTGGTTTGCCTTTGTGTGTTTACATTATTGCAATCAGTAGATCGTTCAAAAAAATAAATGTAATCATGTACACACACACACTTAACTGCTTTCATGCCATAATTAGCCACCCGACTAATGAGTAATGAGTATAATAACTAATGAGACCGCGGACTGGAGTAGATCCTGAAAGGAGAACCTCTATGGACTGAATTGAGACTCGATTTTGAGTCAGGGAATACTTTTGAATCCAATTTTTTTTATGAGAAAATAAACAAAAATATATAAAAAATAAAAATAAATAAATCGGTTCTGAACCAAATCGTGACCCCAAGAATTTAAATCAAAAATTCACCCCCCTAACTTCAACTACTCCTATCTTGAATTGCTTTTTTACCCCTGTGTATACAGAAAGGCCAACATGGACACACTGACCAAAAACTAGCCATGCTGTCAAAGAAACGATTCACAAAAAGCCATACAATTCCATTTAAATTCGGCAGGGAAAAGAACCGCAAACCAGCCTGTTGAAGTCATAAACGTCGTCAGTCATCCCTGACCGCCGCTGCGTTGACATACGTTTAGCCTTTTCAGGAACGGCGCACCGTTTTACCTTTTTGGACACCGAAAAAAAGACTGAAATCTCATTGCAATTCATGTCGATTCTCCCCCTCTGAATTCCCGGGGCCCCCCTCTACCCTCACCCCGCTGTGATAAAGGCCTTTACAGTGACGGTATTTGGATGAAACTACGCATAGTAAAGCGGGCCCAGTACACTAACGCAAGGCGCGGCTAAAATGGGGGAAGTAAAAGGTGCATTCACTTGAAACGCGTTAAGGCCTGTAGATACTGGTACAGTTGACTGTTTTGACCCTAGTATGTTACGGTACTAGGAGTGGCTCTCGGGAGACGGCCCCCGGAAATGGATATAGATATACGGCGGGAACTCGAGGCAGGTAGACGCTATATCGGTTAAGCTGTGGACGTTAATAAAAAGAAGTTCAACTTTCACTTGGCTTCATCATTGACAAAACAACAAGGCCGTGTGCGATCCCCCCTCTACAGTCCTCCTCTGGGGGAACCGTGTGGCCTTTTCATGGAGGGCCTTGCGCCAGACAACCCCACGCGGTGCCTCGCTTCACAGCTCAGTTAAAGGGCCAGTGAACCCACAGTTTCAGCTGGAATTCGAACACATTAAAAATGATAATAATAATGATAATAATGCGTTTTGGGCTGAGAGTTCTAGGAAGGGGGGGGGGGGGGGGGGGGGGGGGGGGGGGGCGGGGTGTTACCGCCATGGTTACGGCCAACGGCAACTTTGTGATACTTTTTTTTTAGTAACGCCGGTGCCCCTTGGTCGTGACGTCACGAAAAGAACGCCACCTGCGTTCAGCAGAGTGGAACGTTCAGTGTTTCGGGGAGAACGGCAAAAACAGGATTTTACCCCTTTTTCTCTAAATTGGGGACTTTTTCAGTAACACTGACAAAATGGCATAGATTACCATGTTGACAATCATAGAAGACAAATTACCTCGTTTACAAAAATAAAAAAAATGGTTTTGGGTTCACTGGCTCTTTAAGCTCAACTTCAACTTTTGCAGGAAGTGGCTTTCAGGCCTCCCTCCGAAGCCACGCCCCTAAACACGTGACTAGCTCACGAGACTCAGCTAAAGGTCAGCCTTTTGCAGATCTACGACATTCAGCAGATATTTTTGTTTTCCATCATATGATTTGATGCTGTCGGGATGTAAAGAGATTTTCAACAATGGCAAAAATATAATTTAAAATAAATAGCCTACCCCAGCTTTAAAAAATAAATCAAAGTAAAACCTCCATCGCTCCGTTTCTCCGCCATGCGGAGGTTTGCGTCTCACACCGAAATGACGCGGGAGCGCTCCGACATCGGGCTGGCACCGAGGAAGGAGCGGTCCACTCGGAACGGTTATTCTCGGAGCACGTCACTCCCTAATAGTGGTCGCACGGCTGGGGCCATTTCTAGCGAGTTACACTGAAATAGCACCTTAAAATGGGGCCACTGAACGCAACCTTCCATCTTCTAACACTAATTACAACCGCGTCAGCAGCACGTTGTGCTGCGGAGCTCACTGCATTTTATGCGACGCATTTCGACGTTGCTTTGCTTGGTTGTCTAAACTTTGCATGTTGCTTGTTCGAGCTGACTGAACATTGCCTACCGCTAATGATTTAACAGGATGCACGTGCGGGGGAGGGGGGTTAGCAGGGGAGACCAGCGTTTGGATGTGACAATGGAAATGACGTTACACGTTTATCCATGATACCACTTAAATACATACAATCAAACGCGTAGGACTCTTTCTGGGCCTTATTATTCGACTACCAGGTCCATATAGGGCACACACACACACACACACACACACACACACACACACACACACACACACACACACACACACACACACACACACACACACACACACACACACACACACACACACACACACACACACACACACACACACGTCTCTCCGTGAAAATTACCTAAATTACGCCAAGTCTCAAAAGTGTCTTCTGTGCTTCGGGCCGTGGCGTATCCTCCTTTTCAGCGCCGATCTTCAATCAACATCAGAAAATAAAAAAAGCTTCAGAAAATACATAAATCCACATCAAATAAAATTAAATTAAATCCAGTGTATTCGGAAGTGGTGGAGAGGTCGAGCTTATTCCATGAGAGCTTTTACAAGACGTTGACGCACACTTCGAAACTGCGCATCTGGCACCAACTGTGATGTTGGTCCGTTGGGTCGGACTTTTAATTTGCTGGGGTTAGGAAGGCGTGGCCAGTCGAGCACTGGATTGGTAGAGCTCAGAAGGGGCGTGTCCAAATGTTGTGGTTTAACGTTTTCTGACAAAGCAAAGATGTTAAGTGGATAACTCCATCTCAACCTATACGCCACTATACTGTGGCATGCTTAGGCCTACATGTCAACAAGTCCAATTATTTTGCCATGACATTATATATATATTTATGTTCGTAGGAAGTGCAAGAGATTTCTTCAATGGCTTGCTTTATAACACTTCTAAGGGGTTAATTTATATACCAACTGTCTTTCGCACTGTGTCAACTTCTGTGGTGGATGAACACTTTACTTTAACAAAATAAGAGGTAGAGAAAGCCTAAGTTTGAAAGATAGACTTTATCACTTGCAACAAGTAACAACAAAACCTGAGTTTTGTTTGCAAAGAACTGTCCTCTCCCCAGACTTCAGCCTACATGCTCCATTCTGCACATCCATCGTCCATACGTCGCCACCTCATCCTATGCATCAATTTCCAGATGTGGAAATCCACTGCTCCCTTATTCTCCTCTTGGCTCTCGGCTTGTATGACACCAAACATGGAAACATGCTAGCTGCACACATTGAACATACCAAACAAACACACACACACATACATTGAACATACCAAACACACACACATTCAACAGGCAGCCCCCACTGACCTCTTGGTAACTACAGTGGTAGCATATTGCATCTGTACTGGGGGAGAGTGATGCCTTTGTAACTCAATGTTTTTCTCCACACCTTTTTGATTAATATAGCATGTTGGCAAGATAATTATACATGTCCAGTAGATGTTATAGTAAATTTCTCCCATACTTCCTGTTCACTGTCCTGCAGAATACAGTATGTTCCTTCTGTCCTCTGAGTCACTCTTTCACTCCTTTAAACTACTTCTCCTTGATGGTCCTGGACCAATCGCAGCGCTCCTCACGGACCAAAGACGGTTCAAAGATAAAAGCGGAGCTTTGTAGAGAAACGTTACAAACAAAATCAATCGACTCGAGGCTGAGAACACACACCAGTGGCATGTGATAAATTCCCACCAAAAGCTACGAGTTAACCATGGCCCGGAGAACAGTGCAGACACTTGTTACTTAACTGAATTGAAATCCCTTTTCTTTCTACGGTCCCAGCCCCGCCCCCAGCAAGCCCCGCCCCCTCAGGGCAAACCAGCTGGGGTCCATCTTTAGTCAGGGGCCTGCAGCCAAGACGAGTCAAAGCACATGTAAATCATCTCCGAATGCAAATGTGGCTGTTTAGGTTAACCTCTCTTTCCCCTATTCACACAAAGATGGTGATCCCAGATTAACTAATCCGTCCTGCAGTTGGACTCAAAGTTTACAATCACACATTTCTGTTGAGAACAAAGTTAGTGAAAAGAAATGGGGTAAGAAAGGCAAGGCAAAGAAAGTAAGAAAAAGTGAAAAAAGTAAGAAAGTGTTTTCATATAGTTTATTAAGAACTGGACACACGTTGAACCTTTTTAATGATTTAAAACCTCCTTAATTACTTAACATCGCCAACTGAATCAGTTCCCTCACCCAGCTAGCGCTTAGAGCCAAGATGGCCGCTGAATAAACCCATTGTTGTTGTGGATCACGTGTTGGGTCACAGGATCCTGGTGACAGGGCAGTCCTGGGGCTGATCCAGGAACAACGTCTGGAACATGTGGTTGTAGAAGTCGGGGTGGTAGAGGCAGGCCCGCTCACAGTCAGGGCTGAAGTTGACCTCCAGAATCTGAGGCTTCATCACACGTTCGCCTGAACCAGGACACGCACACAGAGACAGTCACACACACACGCACACAGACAGTCACACACACACGCACACAGACAGTCACACACACACACAGACAGTCACACACACACACAACAGTCACACACACACACACACACACACACACACACACACACACACACACACACACACACACACACACACACACACACACACACACACACACACACACACACACACACACACACACACACAGAGACAGTCAGACACACACACACACACACACACACACACACACACAGAGACAGTCAGTCACACACACACACACACACACACGTTAAATATGCAAGTCGAATTAATACTGCGGTGTTGAGTTTTATTCCAATACTAATACAGCGTACAAAAATGTCATATCCCGATACTCGTTACTATCTCTACAGCGCGCTGTATTCTTGTCGATGGGTCCACGTCTTAAGGATGTGCACCCGCGAGAGAACACCGGAGAAGCACACGGTGATGTCTGCGACCGCTGGATATATCCCCAGGGCAGCGCCCTGCTGAGGAATGTGTCCATCCCGTCGGCAGGGGGTCTTCGTCGGGAGGGGGAATGTCTTTGGGTTAGAAAGGCCCTTTGCCGTTGGGGGAGTCCAACAGCAGACTCGGCCGCATACCATAGAATGTTTTAGATAAGGCTGTGTTTTATTGGGCGCCGGTCGTTTCAGCTGAGCTATCAGGTTACATTTTGGGAGAACTATCAACTTTACATGTTTTTTCTACAACAACCACACACACACACACACACACACACACACACACACACACACACACACACACACACACACACACACACACACACACACACACACACACACACACACACCGTGTAAGACACTTCTCGACAGCAAAGTATTAGATTGTAAGGAGCACGGCCATGGGAAGGCACACTGGCAGCATTAATCCCCTCCATGGGCATAGCAGCAGTAGGTCAGGAGGTAGACCGGTAACCGGAAGGTTGCTAGCTCCATCCCCGGCTCCTCCTAAGCTGAGTGTCGAGGTGTCCCCTGAGCGAGACGCCTCCCCCTGACCGCTCCTCCTAAGCTGAGTGTCGAGGTGTCCCCTGAGCGAGACGCCTCCCCCTGACCGCTCCTCCTAAGCTGAGTGTCGAGGTGTCCCCTGAGCGAGACGCCTCACCCTGACCGCTCCTCCTAAGCTGAGTGTCGAGGTGTCCCCTGAGCGAGACGCCTCACCCTGACCGCTCCCGACGAGCTGGCTGTCTCCTTGCGTGGTTGAGTCCGCCGTCGGTGTGTGTGTGAACGTGGGGATGAATGGGTGGTAAGTCGCTTTGGATAAAAGCGTCTGCTAAAAGCCCTAAAATGTAAATGGTTCTTATAGGGAAATGTTCACACCGTGGGCAGTAACAACAAAGCAGGCCAAGGCACGAGGGGAGGGACCATCATGGGGAGATAAGGATTGGCCAAGGCTGAAGTCAGCCAAGGCGGGGGAGAACGAGTTCATTTGCAATACACTCGGAGTCTGCAAGGACGCAAATAACTAAAGGAATCGACCCAACAAAGAAGTCAGGAGATTGGCCTCAGAATCAGACTTCGTGGCTACAGTGGCGACGTGAATGCTAACTACCTTAACATGCTAACACCTTTCGACTAGAGCGAGGAAGGGAGCTACTATCGCTAGGTGCAAAAATAACTTATGCAAATGCCTTTTCAATCGACTAGTAATGTAAACAAGGTTCTATCGTTTTACATTATTTTCAGGACACATTCTTCCCCAAAACACGCACACCTACACCCCCCCCCACACACACACACACACACACACACACACACACACACACACACACACACCCCCCCCCCCACCCACACCCCCCCCCCCACCACTTGAGCTTGTCGGTTGCTGTGTTTCATGTATGCGTGGCTGTGGTCGGCCGGGCCGGACTTCCTGCCGTGAGGATGTGTTTTGGGTCGTTTCTCACAAACATTGGGTAACTTTGTTCTGGAAATAAAAAGGCAACCAGTGACGGCTGATAAGGACAAGCCATGCTTCTTTCACAACACAGTTTCCTCTCGCAAAATGGCCTCCCGAGCACACCCCGCCGCCCGCCCCACTCACCGCTGGGTCCTGTCCCCCACTTCAACATGAGGTCCACTGCATAGATGGCCCTGGAGGACGGGTAGGCCCCCAGACCGTAGGGCGCTGGTCGCGAACTGGCTAACTGGAAGAGCTCACCGAACACTTGAAACAACTCTGCCTACAGGGGACACACAGAGAGACATGGCACGCAGAACACAAGGGACACACAGAGAGACATGGCACGCAGAACACAAGGGACACACAGAGAGACATGGCACGCAGAACACAAGGGACACACAGAGAGACATGGCACGCAGAACACAAGGGACACACAGAGAGACATGGCACGCAGAACACAAGGGACACACAGAGAGACATGGCACGCAGAACACAAGGGACACACAGAGAGACATGGCACGCAGAACACAAGGGACACACAGAGAGACATGGCACGCAGAACACAGGGGACACACAGAGAGACATGGCACGCAGAACACAGGGGACACACAGAAAGACATGGCACGCAGAACACAGGGGACACGCAGAGAGACATGGCACGCAGAACACAGGGGACACACAGAGAGACATGGCACGCAGAACACAGCGGACACGCAGAGACATGGCACGCAGAACACAGGGGACACACAGAGAGACATGGCACGCAGAACACAGCGGACACGCAGAGACATGGCACGCAGAACACAGGGGACAGGCAGAACACAGGGGACACTGTTGAGACTTCTAGCGCAGAATGAAAATATAATTAAAAAATAAATAAATAAATGAGAACGAGTAAGTTCTTTTAGCTATGTTCTGTTATGTGCGCATGCGCAGCTTCACGATGTCTTGTTTAGATATGTTTACGTTATGTGCGCATGCGCAGCTTCACGACAAAATTTACGGCACCTAGTAATCAACCACGGAACACAAGCATCGGGAGCACAGCCCGTTGGTATGGAACTACTCTGTCAATTATTAATGTTTGAGTTACGTTTGCCTCACTGTGTCGGTGGAAGTTAGCCGAGTGCAGGCTTATTTGTCTTGTGCTAATTGTTTAAAGCACTTGGCTGGTTTCTGGTGGCGGTAGTAACGGTGTTGCAGGCTAATGTGTTTTCGTTATTTACAATATTATTATATATATACATATTTGAATAATGTATTGTTATTATTTGTTGTTTTTCAGGTTTATGACCTGTGGTCATTTGATTTAAAATAAAATTAAAGACAAAACACGAGTTATATCATTGCGTGCTTCCTGGTGAGCCTTTTCGGAGGGCTAAACAACGAAGATCCGAACAGTCATAAACCATGGTTCAACTTTTACATGGATTATACAAAGACTAGAAAATTCGTCTTGAGACTAACTTCTGATAAGCTAACAGTCCACCCAAAAAAGCTGTCTGCTCATCTGCTGACGTACTAGGCAAATCATTAACGAGTGAAAGCCAAGAAGAGGATAGAGTCTACAGTTAAAAGACTACTGAAAACCCAGTTGGCGGAAAACACTTGAACTTGAATTAAACGCTAGAAAAGTTGGCAAGATGGCAGCATCAGAGGAGGAGCTGGAGAAGCTAAAACAGAAGCGGTCAGCAGCTCAGACTGCGTTTACTAAAAGAACCAATCACCTTCTCTCCAGAGCTAGTGCACTGGGGGAAAGTGAAATGAAAAGTGAGTGGAGGAACTTTAAAGTGGATCACTCCAGAGTCAGAGACGCAGGGTTTGAGTATGCCACGGCCCTGAGAGAAGTGGATGACTATGAAGCCAACATGAAGGCGGAAAACATTGATGAAAAAACAGCTGAATGTGACTGTAAGTTTGATGAAACTGAACAAGTCATACTAATCAGCTTCTGGACAAGGTTTGCTAAGGCGGAAATTACCACCCTCACTGAAGAGGCTGGATCAGCCATGGACCAGGCCGAGGCAACCGACCACCACCTTATGACCAGGAGGGAATGTGAATTGATTCATAGGAACCTGGAACGGGAGGTCTACAACTTTGAAAGAGGATTGGATGAGTGGAAGGACTTGATCCCTCGGTCCAAGGCAACTGAGTCAAAGGACCAGATCCGGAAGTTGAGGAAAAGGCGGGATAAACTGTGGGATGAGTGGGCATGGAAAGGTGGTTCTCAATCCGACGACGAAGAGAAACTGGGAAAAGCGAAAATTGTGGAGAAGGAGGAGCCAGTTGGGGTTTACAACTACAGGCCCCAGATCAGCCTAGAACGTGCACGCTTGCCCATGTTTGCTGGTAATATGAGGGATTACTACCGCTGGAAAGCTGAATGGGAGGACTTGCAATGTCTGGGAAACCCTCATGGATTGGAAAGTGTGAAGAAATTCCATCTCTTGGGAAGCCTGGATGAAAAAGTCAAGAGGGACCTCGTATTGTCCAGCTGTGGATCCGCCAACGATGTATTCAGGCTCCTAGACAACAAGTACGGAAATAAGCCGAAAATAGTGCTGCTGATTGCACAAGAAGTGCAAGGACTTTCCCCCATCAAAGGAAACCATCCGAGGAAGACAATCGAACTGATTCAAGCTGTGGAGAGAGCTCTTCGTGACCTACAAGTCTTAGGGGAGGAAGATGCGGTAAAGAACAGAGTGGTCGTGCATTCGATTGAAAGTAAGCTTCCTGACTCACTGAAAGAAAAGTGGTTAACACACAAAAATGACCCTGGAAGCGGGTTTTCACCACGCAACCACTTCGACTGTCTACTGCAATACTTAAAAAAGCAGGAGGACATTCTCGAGGAGCTAGACCAGCTACAGCCTAGCCCAGTAGACAACATTGAGAGGTCAAGCGACAAGACAAAGGAAAGGAGGGCATTCACCAGAGTCACATCAGGAAACACCCTAAAGAGCTCTCAACCAAGCTCATGCATCACATGTGGAGACAACGAGCACGGAGGTAGGCTGTTCGCCTGCAAGGTCTTCAAGAAGCTCAATCTGACAGGCAAGAAGGCTCAGCTTAGGAGAGCAGGAGCATGCTTTAAGTGCTTGCGCCTTCATGGTGAGGATAGCGGCTGCACACAAAAGTATCTATGCTCAAAGGATGACTGTCAGAAAGAGGGCTCTTCAGACCACAATTACTTGCTCTGTCCAAAGCCACTGATCAAGAACAAAGAGGAAAAGAGCGGTGAGCGGAGCGACGCAAAAGTGGGGAAAAGGAGGCTTGGACTAACCAACGAACAGGAGGATCTCCTTGCCAAACTTTCTCCAGAGCTGCGAGCAGAGTTCAAAGAAGCCTTTTCAAATAAGATCACGACAAAAGTGTGTGCTAGCACTGGTTGTGAGCCAAAAGAGTGCCCTGTCATAATGATGCTGATGGATGTTACGACAAACTCCGGCCAGCTAGTCGGTACGTTGATTGATCTCGCTTCAGATACTAATTATATCTCTAACAAGGTAGCAGAGCGTCTCAAACTAAATGGTGAGGGCATTAAGTTGATTGTCCAAGGTGTTGGAGGGATGGAGAAAACCATTACTACCAAGAAGTATACCCTAAGGCTGAGAGTAAAAGCTCCCAAAGGTAAAATAGTAGAGCACAAACTCCTTTGTTACGGCTTGGAAGATGTTGCAAAGGTGAACCAAGCTGTCACGCCACAGCAACTGCAGAAGTTCTTTCCAAATGTTCCACTCAAGGACTTGGTCCGGCCCGAAAAGATCGACCTGTTGATTAGCCACAGGGAGGGTCGCCTAGTCCCACAGCCAGTCAGAGTAGTTGGAGACCTCGTCCTCTGGGATGGCCCCCTTGGGAAGACTGTTGGTGGAACGCATCCTGACCTCTTTGAAGTGATAGAACTAGCAGTGCACAGGTCTGAAACGCATTTTGCTAGGTCAATGAGAACAGCTTCAAGGGCGTACAAAGAGATTCTCGTGAAGACGGAAAGACCAAGGGGAGTTTCAGTGGAAGAAGAATCAATCCTCCGATACACTGCCACTACCAACAAAGAAGTTCTTGAATGGTTCACGTGGGACAGCATTGGAGCCGCCTGTGATCCTCTGTGTGGTGGCTGCAGGTGTGGTAGGTGCCCCCCTGGAGGCAAAGAAATTACCCTAGGAGAGGAAAGAGACTTGGAGAAAATAAAGGAATGTCTCACCTACGTGCAAGCTTACAAGCACAGCGAATCTCCTCACTGGGACGCAGCTTACCCGTGGAAAGGAGACCCCGCAACGCTGCCTGACAATCGATGTGCAGTGAAAGCAACCTTCTTAAACACGGAGAAACAACTGGAGAGGGAAACAGCCGACCTGCCCCAGTTTGCAGTCATGGTTGAGGAGCCCAGAGTTGTGATAATAGATAGTTATGTGGATGACATCTTGACATCCCACAATGACTTGCAGATACTGGAGACAATCACCAAAGGAGAGGAAAAGATCTTAAAGGCTGGAGGCTTCTCCCTTAAGCCATGGGTCTTATCAGGCCAAAGTGGGAGGTCCGCAATCACAACTGATGCCAGTATCAGTAAGACAACTGTGAGTGTGCCCAAAACACTGGTGTTACCCAACCAGATGCGAGACGAAGAAAGCAAAGCACTTGGAGTCGGCTGTGAACCAGAGACTGACAAACCTCGTGTGATGACCTCTGTAAATCTCTCAAAGAAGAGAGGAAAGATGAGGACAAGCTACCGAGCCTCGAGCTCAGCAAAGTGGGAGGTGAAGGGCCCCAGACTGTCTGTGGGAGAGAGAACGGCGGCTTTCCAAGACCCAGCCCTTGCGGCCCAAGACGGCGTGAACTTTCAGGATACAACCTTAAACCGCCTTGTCGTGATTAAAGATGACAACAATGGACTCTTACTTTGTGGCGGTAGAGTCCAGTCTTGGAATGAAGACGGAACCGCAGTACCTTTAATCCTGTTCCAGTCATGGCTGGGGACCTTGCTTGCGAGGGAAGCTCACGAAGCGAATCATGAAGGGGTAGCTGCCACACTGCTGCACACTAAAATAAAGGCCTGGGTTGTGCAAGGTCGGAGGACAGTGAAGAAGGCGATCAACAGGTGCATCACTTGCAAGAAGAAAAGAGCCCGGCTGTGCCAGCAAGTGATGAGCGCTCTTCCTCAGGAACGAACCAGTAGAGCAAACCCATTCGAGTATGCTACACCAGACCTCTTTGGACCCTTTGAAGTGAGGGCCGCTGTTAAGAAGAGAACCAAGAAAAAGGTCTGGGGTGTCGTGTATTGCTGCATGACTTCCAGAGCCGTCCATGCTGATCTCGTCGACGACCAATCTTCTGAGAGCTTTCTTCAGGCCTACTCCCGGTTCACTTCTCTAAGGGGACAGTTTCGGCTCGGCCGGGTTGCTACAACGTATCCAGACGAGAAGGGGGTTGTCCGGGATGCGGACATAACAACCTGCATGGGTCTTCCTGCTCCCATGGTTCCCAGGGCCCAGAGAAGGGATTCTACCATGGACAAGAAAATCGTCGTTCGCAGGGACGTGCGGAGGTTGGTGATCTTAATTCCTGCTGAAGACCAAGAGGAGGTAAGATAAGTCCTCGCCATGGGTACCCAAAGACTGTGACTCTGTGTTCTTTGCTTAGCTTGCGGGTAACCCTGGGAGGCAACTGAGTGCTTCAAGGGCAAACCTGCACTCAGTGGGAGGAAAGGTGGTGGAGCCTACCTCCTTAGTTATTACTTGTACTTGTACTTATTACTAATTGTTTGTGAATGCCTACAACGGCTGGACTTTACTTTGAAATTCTCACTGAGGGACTCAAGAGACTGTGGCCTCCTTGGATCTTCGATCAGTCGGCCAAGTGGGAGGTGTTGAGACTTCTAGCGCAGAATGAAAATATAATTAAAAAATAAATAAATAAATGAGAACGAGTAAGTTCTTTTAGCTATGTTCTGTTATGTGCGCATGCGCAGCTTCACGATGTCTTGTTTAGATATGTTTACGTTATGTGCGCATGCGCAGCTTCACGACAAAATTTACGGCACCTAGTAATCAACCACGGAACACAAGCATCGGGAGCACAGCCCGTTGGTATGGAACTACTCTGTCAATTATTAATGTTTGGGTTACGTTTGCCTCACTGTGTCGGTGGAAGTTAGCCGAGTGCAGGCTTATTTGTCTTGTGCTAATTGTTTAAAGCACTTGGCTGGTTTCTGGTGGCGGTAGTAACGGTGTTGCAGGCTAATGTGTTTTCGTTATTTACAATATTATTATATATATACATATTTGAATAATGTATTGTTATTATTTGTTGTTTTTCAGGTTTATGACCTGTGGTCATTTGATTTAAAATAAAATTAAAGACAAAACACGAGTTATATCATTGCGTGCTTCCTGGTGAGCCTTTTCGGAGGGCTAAACAACGAAGATCCGAACAGACACAGATACGCAGAACACAAAGACACGCAGAAATGACGCCAGCTGGATGGGGGAATAGAGGTGTGTGTGTCTGTGCGAATACGCACACACGTATACTGGGGATGGACATCAAAGACGGCCAGAAAGCCCCCTGCCCTTACCTCCACCTCACTCCAGGGATGTTGTGGGTACTGCTTCTCGAACATCGGGATGAAGTCATCATAGTGCACCTGAGAACCAGCAGAACTTTGTCAGGAAACAATGTCATGGACAGACAGTTCAACAAAATAAGAGCGGTCGATAAAGCCGAAGTTTGAAAGATAAAGACTTTATCATCACTT
Organism: Lota lota; assembly: GCA_026745465.1. Classification (NCBI taxonomy): domain Eukaryota; kingdom Metazoa; phylum Chordata; class Actinopteri; order Gadiformes; family Lotidae; genus Lota; species Lota lota. Next base: position 487,182 of record JACYXH010000408.1, on the reverse strand, counting down.
GTAAACAAGCAACAACAAAACCCGAGTTGGTTTGCAAAGGACCGCCGTTTTGGAATCAGGCGTCATGTTACATTTTCTAAATGTGTGGATCCCGCCTACATGCACTGACCAATCACAACACCCTGGCATCGGGCCTAGAAATAAGGCCCCGCCCCTGTGTCGCCCCCCCCCCCCCCCCCTGTGTCGCCCCCCCCCCCCCCCCCCCCCCCAGTTCCTCATTAACTGAACATACACTAATCCTCCTCCTCCTGATTCTCAGTAGATAACAACGTAAATCATTGACATCTTAAACATTACAGTTATAGCAGATGGAAGACAGTGAGATACTCTGATTTAAATCCACTTGTCACCTTATTAATTAAACTGATATAAAACAGACATGATAAACCCCATGTGTTTATGAGATGAAATTGTCTGCCAATGATGACTGGCTTGAGGTACTTTACATGTGTGACAAAAACAATCCTGAGTATGTAGCCACGTATAATCAAAGAAAACAAATCCCTGTACAACATATATGGGTTAGCATTAAGATGTGACATGCATGAGCACAATGACAATCCCTTCTATAGACAGTAAAGCATACCGTCAAGCAATTGGCAACAATACCAGCGTGTGTGATTGTGGAATACATCGATAAAGCAGGCAGTGTTTGACTTTGACTATAGTATTAACTAGTTAACATACAAGTCAGTGTAAGTAAAGTGAGAGAAAGAATGCACGGGGCTCCTTTCTTCTTTGTGGTGGTCATAAAGCCCTCCCCGTCTCTCCCTGTCAGGATGAGGTAAGCCAGATACAGAGAGGTTTACAGCTTTTAGGGATCCACTGGGAGGCAGCCAAGTAAATTATGTTCATCTCAGGGGCGTGTAACGTTGATTAATCGGTGTCCAAAAAACCAGAAGACATAAGGTATGTTACTTATTGTCACACACACACACACACACACACACACACACACACACACACACACACACACACACACACACACACACACACACACACACACACACACACACACACACACACACACACACACACACACACACACACACACACACACACGAGGGCCATTACCAGAGACTGAGCAGTTCATTGGTTCAGGATCTGGAACCCCAGGCCCACATTGACACATCCATCACAAGGGGTGACTGGAGTGAAGCAGCTTGGCTAAAAAGGATGACATAGTACTGGCCTGGGGTGACCTCGGATATTCGGCCTGACCGATGCACTGCAGCCTACTATACCCCCTGCTGTGATGGTCACAAGACTTTCTGAACTCCCCCCCGAAAAGGGAACAGGAACACAGAGCTCTGGATTTGGGTGAATCAAAAAAAGGAGAACTAAAGCAGAGGAAATAATGTGCTGAACGTTAGTACGTTTGTTATTAAGTTAGTATGACATGCTTCAACGACAACGGCGTCTGTGTGAGAGCAAAGAATCGGTGTGAGAAAAACAGGAAATGTCGAAAGCGCTGCGGTCGCACACACATCGACATAAGATCAAATAAAAATAAGCAAAACACAGTATGATCGAAAAACAGGAAGCAGCATATGAGAGCGACAGAGAGACAGACAAACACACAGAGAGACTCTCAGGTCTCAGTTAGTGTCTACAGGTCAATGTATGATCACCATTATTATTTTTACTTAGATTTATGAATGGGGTCAAAGTATAAGCATACTCATTCATTTTATATTGTAGGAGTCTCTATACATTTAAATGTAATAAGGGCCATGTATACTATAATTTTCTTACTTTCTTACATTCCTATGGGTTACAATCTTTATGTGGGAGCTGTGTCATGTATTCCTGTATGAATGATGTATTCCTCTTCATTGAACCTTGTGTGATGGTCAATTCCCACTCCGCTGTTTACATGAACGTTACAATGTTACAACCCCGCTGCTATCTGTTAGCCATGTTGTGTCTTTAATGTTTGGTCCCAGGGCCGTTCTCAGGCTGCTGAGACCGCCTTGTCTCCAGCCAGCCGAGGCGGTCTCAACAGCCAGCCAACTGTCAGCAGCCAACTGTCTCTCTGTTGAGACCGCCTCGGCTGGCTGGCTGTTGAGACCGCCTCGGCTGGCTGGCTGTTGAGACCGCCTCGGCTGGCTGGCTGTTGAGACAGCCTCGGCTGGCTGGCTGGCTGTTGAGACCGCCTCGGCTGGCTGGCTGTTGAGACAGCCTCGGCTGGCTGGCTGGCTGTTGAGGCTGGCTGGCTGGCTGTTGAGACCGCCTCGGCTGGCTGGCTGTTGAGGCTGGCTGGCTGGCTGTACCACGAGCTACGTCCTGAGATGGCCGAAGGGAGAGGTGGCCTCCCTTATCTGCAGCTGTGAACCAAGGACGTTTCCCTGCTCTCACCCTGGAGGGGGCCCACTGTTCGGGGGGCTCCCTACAGCGCTTCAACCTTTGTATGCTTGTCGTGTTGTCTCTGCAGGGACTACTTTTATCGTATAAAAAATTGACCCTTTATTACAATAAACTCTTTACGTTTACTTTGAGTCGCGTTGTCAAAGAATGTCCACCACAGCCCCCCCCCACCCCCCCCCCCCCCCCCCGTGTGTTACAGCACTTCACCGGACGAGGTAGCGCTGCAACGGGAAGGTCCATTTCAGGGGCCACTCTGCTGTTGTGTACAACGCGTTTGTGTTGTGTTGTGTTGTGTTGTTGTTGAGCAGCAGTTACCTGTTTGAGCTGCACACCTTCCGCGTAGTTCATGACCGTGAAGTGCTTCTGGTAGTCGTCCAGGTGATCCAACGAGAAGGGCCTGCAGACCACGAGAGAGGGGCGGGGTTCAGGGCGGGGCTCAGGGCGGGGCTCAGGGCCGACCAGACAGACCATTGGCTCCAGAACAAAAACAGCCTTGGGTTTTGGTAGTCAAAGTATTCAAACTAAACATCACCCATGGCTAATGGACTACACCGTGTGTGTGTGTGTGTGTGTGTGTGTGTGTGTGTGTGTGTGTGTGTGTGTGTGTGTGTGTGTGTGTGTGTGTGTGTGTGTGTGTGTGTGTGTGTGTGTGTGTGTGTGTGTGTGTGGTAAATAACACAACATGAGAAGGCAAAGCTCAAATAAGATAAAGCAAAGCTAAATATGGATTTTCCTTTACAGTGGAAACAGCACGGAAATCCTGCAGCTTTCCTCGATGGTTTATGGCCTACAGGACACCTGCGCGACACGTAGACTACACCCAAGCCTCTGACGGAGCAGCTGGTGTACTTCCTGTTGCACACCAGTAGGTGCAGCAAAGACATCGGTGAAGCCAACCCTAAAGGAGGCAGACTTCCTGGCTCTGGAAAGTCCCCAGAGTCAGGAGTGAGGAAGCTGGGAAGGAGCAGCGCTCCGACACAGTTGGTCAAGGTTATGCAAACTATGCCACGCCCCATTTATAGGCAAGGAGGAGGCGTTTTACGAATGGGCCAACAACAAACCACTTTTGGAAGATAGATTAGTGTGATCATTTTACTTGAGTACCCGATATCCAGGAAGGAATGTCGTTACTCAGTATGCCAATATTCTTATGCCATAAACCTTTGACACCCAAAAAAATAAATAAATAAAGTTTTTACATTTCATACGAATATCGAAAATATTAGTATCTTTTGCCTTTTATACAAATGCATATGTATCTGTTATAAGACTGCCAACGAATGGGACCATTGCTGAGTTGCCTTGCTGGGGGAGTTTTGTAGCCTCAAGGTCATAAACAACAGCTATGTGAGGGGGAGGGGGGGCCAAACAATTCTGTAAGCTCATTTGTTTTGGATTTATGAAGTATAGCGCCCCCTGTGGTGAAAGTGGTTTACTTCACCTTTCACTATATTTATGAAGGCGCGTGCGTGTCTCACTTGTTGGCGAAGCGCAGCCAGAAGACCTTGTAGGCGTAGAGACACAGCGGCTGCGTGGAGCGGAGCATCAGCATGTAGCGGATATCGAACTTCACCATTCCCACCTCCTCCCTCCGGAACAGCACGGGCTCCTCCAGGTACTTACACACCACCTAGGAACCGCGCGCACAAACAAGCGCACACACGTGAGGCGACACTCATGGACACGAGGACAACGACAGTCGCTACACTTTATCGTGCATTCTGGAGCGAGAGCGACAGACACACACCTTGGGAATGCTCTCCCTCTGTCTGATGATGTAATTCAGGTTGCTGGTGATGTGTGTGTCCAGGCCTCGGGCCAGGTTCCAGGGTTTACAGATCCAGTGGTTGTCCTCCCCGCTACACACACACACACACACACACACACACACACACACACACACACACACACACACACACACACACACACACACACACACACACACACACACACACACACACACACACACACACACACACACACACTTCAGTTCGTTTTTCCTTCTTCTGCAGTTTGCTGACCACATGACAGGAAGAGGAAGTACGTGCAACAGCCAACAGCCCTGTCAGAGGTCACGTGACAATCGGTTCAGCAACACGAAGGCTATTAAAGACAAGCCTGAGAAGAGCGGCTTCAGAGAGCGCTCACCCCGGGACTACTTACAGCTACGTGGTGGGCGGGGTCTCGTCCAGCTGAATGAACCAATCACAACACTCTCTTCCAGAGTGTAATATACACGTACATCTAGTCCCAGAGTACACTCGCTGCATTAGGCCGATAGATCCGTACCGCTCTCGCCTCCGCTGGTAATGCCTGATGAACTGGGGCAGCTCCGTCTGCAGGTTGAACGTCCGCGGCAGCCACGGCGCCCCCTGCTGGCAGCCGGCGGCTCGCCGGGCCACGGCCGAGAGGCAGTCCTTCACCGTGACGACCGACTCCCCGGGGAACTGGTTGAGCATCACCTGAGGGCGCTCCTCACTCCACTTCCTGTCACAAGACCACACAATGATACACATGAATAAATATCTTTATTTTACCATACACCCACGAGAGAGAGAGAGAGAGAGAGAGAAGAGGCAGAGGCAGAGGCAGAGGCAGAGGCAGAGGCAGAGGCAGGCAGGCAGGCAGGCAGGCAGGCAGGCAGGCAGGCAGGCAGGCAGGCAGGCAGGCAGGCAGGCAGACTAATTCCAATAACAATGGGGTGAACTCTGACGGGTGCGTGTGACCGACCGGTAGTCCTTGATGCTGACGTAGGCCCAGACGATGTCTGCGTCCTCCTCGGAGTCGGTGAGGCAGAAGCGGGGGTGTGTGAGGTTGTCCCTGACCTGCTGCATCCCGGTGAAGACCCTGGGGGACGCGGGGAACAGAGGCACACGCTCAGGTTCTCCTTGGTGCAAGCGAGTGTCAAAGACTAAAGTAAAAATCACAACGCAAATCCTCTGTCGCTACTGCCCACGATGTCTCGCTGAGGCTGCTTGGGGACTCCTCCCTGGGTCTTCCATGGTCATGCCCCACCACATCGACACTTACTTCAGGACTTTGTCTCCAGGAACCGTGGAGGGCTGGATCTCCACTGGAGACGTTTCCTTGTTCTCCTTCTGAATGGCCTGGGGGGGGGGGGGGGGGGGGGGGGGGGGGGGATAGAGGGTGCGGAAAAGGAGGTGGGTGGGAGGAGAGATAGGGTAGGAGAAGGAGGAAGAGTGGATAGGAGAAGGAGGGGTTTGTAAGAGGCGAGGGGTACCAGAAGGAGGACGAAGAGTGGGAAGGAGGAGAGGGGCAAGGGGAGGAGGAGAGGGTTACGGGGAGAGGGGTTCCAGAAGGAGGAGGAGCAGGAAAAGGAGGAGAGGGGTACGGGGAGAGGGGTTCCAGAAGGAGGAGGAGCAGGAAAAGGAGGAGAGGGGTACGGGGAGGTCAGTGCAGAAGGAGGTTAGATTACAACAAGTGGATGGAGGCAGAACTACCGACCGCTGTTCTACTGAGGCCAGATCAAATGACAGGAGGGCAGCGTGGAGATGCCAAACTCTGGCCTCGTCAGTCAGGACAGGGTCTGACCCGGGTCACACAAGGCCCAACAAAAGAGTACGCCAAGGACAGCTCCCTTTGAGTTCTAACAAGCTCCACCCTGGCTCTGTTTCTCTAATGCATGGTCCCAGGGCTGAACTCTTCCATCTCTGCACCAGACGCAGGTAAAATCATTTACCTGCATAGCCCAATCTTTTTTTTTCAAATGTTCACTAACCTAAACACATAAAGTGTGAACTGCTTTTTAGATATTTGTAATATGATCATTTGTTATAGTGACACTACTTACATATTTTAATATACTTCCACACCATTCTAACGACAATATCGGTTTGTACTTTTCAGTCAGAGCGTCTATTTCCCATGGTACAGAGGACTCAATGAGAAACATGTCGTCGTGGCATTTCTTTGAGATATTCCGTGTAGGACAGACGACTCCTAAATGCAATCAAGCACACAACACAATGAGGTGGAGTGTGTGTGTGTGTGTGTGTGTGTGTGTGTGTGTGTGTGTGTGTGTGTGTGTGTGTGTGTGTGTGTGTGTGTGTGTGTGTGTGTGTGTGTGTGTGTGTGTGTGTGTGTGTGTGTGTGTGTGTGTGTGTGTGTGTGTGTGTGTGTGTGTGTGTGTGTGTGTGTGTGTGTTGGTTGAAGCAGCCTCACCTGGCCCGAGTCAGACTGATTGGAGTCTGGAGCTGGGTGGGGCAGCACACCTGTAGTGCATTGAGCAATCAGTGTGCAACAGGTTAAACCAGCCACCACCGCACACACTCAGGGGAGAGATCTCCTGCGTCGTGTCTCATTGTCTGCAGACCTTGACAATAAACCGGCTTCCAACACCACCACCCTGCGTCCTTGTCTTGTCTGGAGGAGCCCAGTAAAAGACAAACAGGTGGAGTGTGGCAATGTCCATGGTCAAATCCACACTCCACAATACTACAACCCTATTTTAATGCATGTCTCCTCTCTAGCAGAGTGAGCCATGAACAGTTTTACAGAGTTTCTTACACTGCTGAACGGCCAACAGGAGAGCTTTGTTAAAATAGCGAATGTTCACATCGGGGCGTTCTCAGCTCTCGAACAAGGAGACGAGTGTATCGTGGGGTAGTAAAGCTATAATGGGTAGTAAAGCTATAATGGGTAGTAAAGCTATAATGGGTAGTAAAGCTATAATGGGTAGTAAAGCTATAATGGGTAGTAAAGCTATAATGGGTAGTAAAGCTATAATGGGTAGTAAAGCTATAATGGGTAGTAAAGCTATAATGGGTAGTAAAGCTATAATGGGTAGTAAAGCTATAATGGGTAGTAAAGCTATAATGGGTAGTAAAGCTATAATGGGTAGTAAAGCTATAATGGGTAGTAAAGCTATAATGGGTAGTAAAGCTATAATGGGCCGTGGTACGGTATGGTAACAGGACACCCTGTTTATCTAAGTTACCACCAGCAGCTGTTGTGCCATGTCCTTATTTAGCTCGCTCCATACAGCACCAATTAAGACCTCCGAGGCTACTTTATGATTCAGAATAGGCTAGATAGGGATTTTCCATTACACAGTAGAACCGCATTCCAACACCTAGCAGTCACATAAATCACCATGGTGTTACGTTCACATATTGAAGTATACATGAATCTTGTGCAGGAGGTCGCCCGGCGTTAGTCCGCCCCCTCCAGAGTCTGACTGTACCCCACATCGAACTAGACCTCTTTGAACTGCACACCTGTTTGTCTCCTTGCTGGATTTCTTTCTTCAGCTGCTTCCCACTGAGCAGAACATTCCCCTTTCAGTCATCTATTGTTCAACGCAGTGGCTTTACACCATCTTTAGTCTCGGCGGGATTACTCTTTGTGTGAATATCTTATCAGCTTCCAAACACATTGTAAGCTCTTCTTCTTCTTCTTCTTGTAATATAACTGTTTCAGCCCAAAAAAGCGCTTTGTATTGTTGAAATGGATTGGGAATGAAGCGGTGACAAACGACGACATCGTCGAGGAGCGCACCTGCCGCTGGGGGGCTTTTGGGGGGCTTTCCAACTTCGAGCAACTCGCAGCAAGCGGGGCCCACTTCGGGTTAGCAACGTGCTGATGATTGTGTACCCTGAGCAACGCGACTGTCAACACGCCTACTAGATGTTCCCTGGTGAAGAGGGGGATACGGTACATGAACGCGTACAGTGGTGACATCGAGGAAGAGCAAGACGGTGGACGAAGCAGGAGGAAAGGACAAAGAACCCACGTTTCCAGCTCCCTCCAGCAGAAGATGACCCTCTGATGTGGCTTCTTTGTTTCTTCTTCATGTCAACACACTGAAAACTTCTCTTTTTGATGTAATTTGTTGTTGAAATAAATACGCCCAGTCTCCAAAGGACTTGGACTAAAGACCTTTCTGGTTCCTCCTGTGCTTAAAGACCCTCGCTAAAGTAGACAAAAACAAGCTATAAACCAGAAGTAGACCTCATCTTTACCATAGGGATCAAACTCCATGCTGGACTGTGCACGAAATAGTAATACCAACGATGGAGTCCCAGGGAGGTAAGGGCTCTTACCCCGACCGTTAGAGAAGAATGAAACCCAGTAAGGTTCAATTAGTTTGCTAAATGAGCTATGGGACAGAGCTCGCTTGGGTCTAGCCTCTAACTCGGGAGATTGTTAACCGGTGACTGAAATCCATCGTGGGAGGGAACAAGAGTTAAAAGTGCTATCATGGAAAACTCTTTCATCACACAACAAGAAGCTAACCAACTACTGGGATGGAAAATGACCCAAGGCCCCATTCCGAGGTCAGCTCGCTTAAACAAATTCGTTTTGATGTTCAAGTGGCTATGTGCCCCACAGCTGCCTGTTCTCCTGTCTTCCTGCGTTGTGCTCTGTTCTCATGTGAGAGACTCCTGAGCAAGCTCCTCTCCCTGGACCAGGTGTCCGGGTCTAACCGCACATTGTACCCGTTATAAATAATAAGTGGCGCCATCGATGGTGAATTACGACTCATGTATGTTGCCTTGACTGTGCATTGAACCCGTTATAGATGGTACATGGCGTCATCCCGTGATATCTCTGAGATGGTGTTTGCTCCACTCTACAAAAAGGGCTTCCCTCCTCCTCTTTTTCTTCAGTGCTCTGCGTGGAGTTGCCTTGGAAACGGTGTCTTTTATATGCTGCAGCGTATGAAATAAATCAACTACGGGTTCCCCTTTGTCTTAGCTTTTATTCGAGCCAGCCACCAGTTATTCAATTTCCCACAACACTACCCGAATAACCAATTAACCGCAATTAGTGACGTCCCTCCTCACCTCGTAGTACAGATCCGAGGGCTCGGGCGTGTCCGTGCTCACCCCCTCCAGGTCAGCCGGTATCCACGGCAACAGGCGGCACCGCCTCAACAGGGGCGTCGTCTCGCCGTACGCGTAGTCCCGCGTGACTTCGTCTGCGGACGAGAACAACGATGAGGACACGGCCCTCATCGGGGGGGCCCCTGAGCCGGTGACCTCAGGGGCCCCCCCGGAACCCCGGGAACCGCCCGCTCTGATCGGGACCGCCCGCTCGACTGGGAAGGCTGCGGTCTTTTTTTGAACTGGACTGCGCAGCGCGTCACATGTTGTGGCCACGCCCATTTGGAATGGGAGGTCCGCCTCCTCCAATCAGGGGCCAGGAGGTTCCGGTTTGCCGCAGCTTTTGCTTAAAAGACGCACGTCTGCGCTGCATTCGATAAATCTCTCTCTTACCATCGTATAAATCAATGTCCTTTTTGAGTTACTGTATTTTACATTTCTCCTTTTTTTCGTATCTTTTAATGCTTGTCCTCGTCACGTCTATACATGATCACACATGTATGTGGTTTCCTGTTTGAATGGTGCTACAGAAATAAACTTGCCTTGCATGCTTTTGATTGTTCCGTTTTATCAATTGTGTTTTCTTTGATGAAATCTTCAATAAATAACCGTATTTAATTAACGTAGAATCGTACTGGTAGTGGAGAGGTGTACTGGGACAGCCATGACTCTGCTTTGACCTTGTTGTTGTTGTCATTGTTAGGTGGTTGTTGTTGTCGTTGTGTTGTTGTTGTGGTCGTTGTTGTTGTCGTTTTTGTGTTGTTATTACAAGAAGCTATAGTATATATGTTTCTAGTAACATTTATACATAACTAATATAGTTATGTGTATAGCTATAGTATATATGTTTCTAGTAACATTTATATAACTAATATAGTTATGTGTATAGCTATAGTATATATGTTTCTAGTAGCATTTATACATAACTAATAGAGTTATGTGTATAGCTATAGTATATATGTTTCTAGTAACATTTATATATAACTAATAGAGTTATGTGTATAGCTATAGTATATATGTTTCTAGTAACATTTATACATAACTAATAGTATATATGTTTCTAGTAACATTTATATATAACTAATATAGTTACGTGTATAGCTATAGTATATGGTGGAGCCCTCCTCCTGGGTCACCTCCGTGGTCCAGGTCTGGAGAGGCCAGAGCACCGAGACGGCCAGCTGGCCCTGGAGGTAGTACAGAGGGGCCATGCGACACGAGGCCTCATCCGCATGCTGCACCTGGGAGCCAAACTCATCCATGATGTACCACACCGGAACCTTCTCCTCCGCCGTCTGGAGGGAGAGGGAGAGGGAGAGGGAGAGGGAGAAAGAAAGAAAGAAAGAGGGAAGGGAGAGAGAGGGAGAGAGAGGGATGGAGGGGGAGAGAGAGGGAGAGAGGGGGGATGGAGGGGGAGAGAGAGGGAGAGGGGGGATGGAGGGGGAGAGAGAGGGGGAGAGGCAGAGAGACATGGTTTTTGATATAAACCTCTAAACCTTCTCTAAACCACCTTCTCTTTACCCAACGGCCTGATAAGTAGTCTGTTTCAAACCACCAGGAGTCTCTCGCTCGTTTCCCCTGCCAACGTCGCAAAGCAACCCCCGATAAGATGCATTATTCAGCAGAGCAGCTCCAGAAAGAGCCACCAAAGAGTGACCCCTCTCCACGTACCCCCTGGGACAGCCGGTAGGTCTGGTTGTAGCGCCACATGTGCTCCAGGACCAGGTCCACGGTGTCCGGGTCAGGGGTCTCCCCGTGGAAGTCTAGCCCCATGAGGGCTGCCATTCTGGGCAGCAGACCCGGGATCTCCACCAGCTGCTGCCGGGCGTGTTCCACGCGGTACGTCCAGGCGTGGTCCACCAGGAAGATGCTGCAGGGACGGCGGTCAAACACAGTGTCAACATCTGAACAACACCACTCCCAATTTGGGCATAAAGAACCAGTACACCAGATGTTCTGCCCAGCAACTGACAAGAATGCCGTCCCACCTGGAGGGTGGGAACCCAGCACATAAAAACCCCAACTGAACACTGATGTGTGTGTGTTCGTTGTCTTTCCCTGCGTGGAGAGAACTCGGTACCGAGTAGCTGATAGACCTGTAATATCGTTCTTGTACCATTCCATTGATAAACCTTGTGTGATACTGATTCTCGAGAGTGAGTCTTCAGTCTCTTCATGCTTTGATGTGGTTTTCCACAGGTGTCAGACTGAGGAACTGTTACTATGAGTCATTTGTCTTATTGTCTGAGTTTTCGAGGCCTGCACTCGAGATGACCTTGTCTGCTACTCAGTACATTTCCTTTCGTCATTAGTTTTCCGTGTACACTATCTACCTCCCCACAGCTGCCTGGTTTTCCCTGTATTCCTGCATTGTGCTCTGTGCTCATGTGAGAAACTCCTGAGCAAGCACCTCTCCCCAGCTATGTGTCCTGCGCTCCAGACGAACATGTTTGAACTTCTCAGTCCTGGGCCCGTCTGACACTTAGTTCATTCAAACAAACAAGTCAATCCACTTCCAGTGTCGCACCGTCGGGTTTAACCGATACATCCGGAGTGATGCCAAACCACGGACCTAAAGAACCACGCGCGTATTGGTCAAAACCGAGTACGGTCATTACCTTCACATAACCGATTTTGTAGTTAGTGTAATGTTTAATATTATCTTTGAATAAAAGATACGACTGGACTACTCAACTACTAGTCATAACGGCGCTGCCATCTTTATTTTTATTTTGTTCCTTTACATCTTTACATCTTTCTTTTCCCTGGTGCGCACTTTAATGACATCCGTAAAACCGAACATTCTAACAGGAAGTTCTAAAGATGTTAGTTATTATCCCAACTTTATCCTACCGAGTAGCACCATATGGGTGTCTAATAACACCAGATGTTTAATCAGAACGGCTTCTTGCGGCACTCTAGCGCCCTCACCTGTTGGGGTCGGACACCTGCAGCCCTTCCTCACGCGTTATGACCACTTTACAGGTGAACGCCGGAGTAGGATTTGCATGTTTCTTCTCCTCTTCCTCCGCGTCCTCGTCCATCTCCTGCATGATTCCGAAGACCTCCCCGGCATCGTAAATCTAAAGAGTCAAGAAAATAATGTTCAAGAGAGCCATGGTGTGCCTCTGCCAGAGCAATCTGCAACGTTCGCATGTTCGTCAAGGCGACTTTGTCGTTTTAAACGAGAGCCCCAAATATAACCGTGTCTCGCTTTGTTTGCGGTGTATAAGCTACACGTGGACACGTGAGAAAGCTGGCATCCAGACCTCATTGCTAAGCTTGTGGAACAGGCTCTTCCAATACAGCCGAGGGATTCCCGAAGACTGCAAAGCTCCGACGTGCAAAGACACGAAGTTGAGATAGTCCTCCTCCTCCTCCTCACTGTCCTCCTTTCCGTTCGCGACGGCATCGTTCGCTGTTGCCATGGTTATATTTTTTGCGCTTTACTTGTGAACGGACGCAGCAGAAGCTAGATATGCTTCACGTGCCCCGCGGAGGACCAGGAAGTGGGTGGCGAGCAGATGAGGACGCGGTGCATTGTGGGGATGGGAAGACATGCATTTGCATCATAATCAAATGATAATGTTTTCTGACCATCTGCGCTGTGGACGTGCAGGGAAGGACTTGGAAATGGCACAACACCGAGTGTACTTTCAAGTGAAACCTTTAGTATTTAGGAATGCGTAAATAAGTAAATGTTACTTAGTTTGAGTTACATCTATTTTGTAACAATGTACTACATATTTAATGTTATTGTATTTATTTTCCATTACATAATCGTTCGTTTTTCATAATGGCTTTGATCATTTGAATTAAGCGATAAATGTCTAATAAAAACTGAACTGAAGTGATAAATGAAGTGGCATTTGACACAGTGCAATGGCATTCAATTCTACATAAATCTTGTAGTAATACTTTTTATGTCATTGACAAATAGGTGTGGTCTGCTTGTAGTAGGTCTACTAAACTTTATTATTTGATCCTGCTATGTATGCATGTTTGTATGTTGGTTCACAACGTCGTGGATAAACACTTGAACAAAATACGACAGGTAGAGAAAGACAACGTTTGAAAGATAAAGACTTTATTATCACTTGCAAAGAAGTAACAACAAAACCTGAGTTGGTTTGCCAAAGAACTCCCGTTCTGGAATCAGACCTTCAGGTTATATTCCCAAAATGTGTGCATTCCTCCTACATGCACTGACCAATCACAACACCCTATGCATCGGACCTAGACATTGGACACCTCCGTGTCCCCCCCCCCCCCCCCCCCCCCCCCCCCCCCCCACCCCAGTTCCCCACTAACTGAACCGGGGGCCAGCTAGCTAAGCATGAGAAGAACGAAGGGGCTCCTTTCCTTTGGGGCCACCATGAAGCCCTCTCTGTCTCTTCCGGTCAGGCTGAGGTGAGCCAGAGGTAGAGAGGCCCCAACCTTATGGGGCCTTAGCTGGGTGGCATTAGCTCAGGAGTTAAGGCGGGTGGACTGGCAACCGGTTGGCAAAAATCAGAAGGTTGCTAGTTCGAGCCCCGACTTCAACCCTAACTATGTCGAGGTGTCCTTGAGCAAGACACTTAACGCCAACCGCTCCCCGGGTGCTGTGATTGGCTGCCCACTGCTCCCTTGAGGGATGGGTTAAATGCAGAGGACAATTTTCACTATGTGTATGTGACAATAAAAGTACCTTTACCTTTATGGGTCAAAGGTCAACATGAAGCCGGCTAATTTAAACACGGAGCTGGCTAATTTAAGCTGTCAGGAGGTGTAATGAGTGTCACGTGGGTTTCCCTCAGAATGCGGTGCTTCGCTGACTTTTCTCCCCACTGATCTCCGTCATGTAGACATGCAGACAATGCTTCCACTGCCTTTAAGCCCCAGTACATTCCTCCCATAGCAACAGGTGTGTCTGGAACGCTGGATGCTAAGTCCTGATGGAACCTGTAATGATAACAGCACAGCCGTCCAGCCCATACCAGTATCGCAGACCATCGCAGACCATCGCAGACCATCGCATCACAGAAGACACAGGACACACATCGTTTTTTTGGACGGGTTTAGTTTTGTATTCCAAACAGAAGGAGCCCGAGCGCGTTAAATAAAACAGTGAGATGGTGACGTAAAACCCCCACACACTCACATCACGCTACAGAACGGCTCCGCGCACCGTCGCCATGGGGACAGCTGCCCCGGCAACGCAATCCACGCCTTCAAGTTCAAGTTTCATTATTATTATTATTTCTCGGTGAAAGCGCCACGCGGAGCCACGTGGGAGGACGCCACGCGACACGCCATTCAGTCACCAGATCGCAGAAGGGACGCACGCAAGGGTTCAGAGTTCAACTCCACCTCACAGGCGCGTCGGCGGACATAGTTACACTTTAATGATCCCACTCTAATGATTACACCTGAATAATTACACTTGAATGATCACACTCTAATGATTACACTTCAGTGATTACCACACTTTATCAAAGAAGATAGCCCCCTCCAGGGTGTGGAGGCTTGGAGCCCCCTCCAGGGTGTGGAGGCTTGGAGCCCCCTCCAGGGTGTGGAGGCTTGGAGCCCCCTCCAGGGTGTGGAGGCTTGGAGCCCCCTCCAGGGTGTGGAGGCTTGGAGCCCCCTCCAGGGTGTGGAGGCTTGAACGCTGCGCTGCGGATCGACCCAACGAGGAGGAAGGTCTCTGTGGGGGTGTCATTTCTGCATGCACACATGCGCCATGCCTCTCGCCGCCCCCCCCCCCCCCCCCCCCCCCCAGGCCACGCTAAAAACATGACAACAACACGCTGGCGCCGCCAGGGGGGGGGGGGTGGTGGCGCCAGCGTGGGAGGACTCTTGTGGGGGTGAGTTCACAAAGCGCTCCTCGGCGGGGGCGGGGGCGGGGGGGGGGGGGGGGGGTGGTTCCACGGCTCCACGGCTCCAGTGTTCAGGCGCTCCCGTCAACGGGGCGCAGAAATGCTCCATGACGCTGGAACGACGCTCCCCTGGGGTCAAGGGTCATCCTGTTTGACCTCCTCCTGGGAGCCGAGGAAGAAGCGGACCTGCTGGGGGGTGGTGGAGGTGGAGGAGGGGGTGGAGGAGGGGGTGGAGGAGGGGGGTGGTGGAGGTGGAGGAGGGGGTGGAGGAGGGGGTGGAGGGGGTGGAGGTGGAGGTGGAGGAGGGGGTGGAGGAGGGGGTGGTGGGGCGGAGCAGGGGGGTCTTGCGGTCCTGGGTGTTCCAGTAGGTGCTGTGGAGGTGCTGGGTGGAGAGGGCGGGGGGCACCCTGCTCTCTGGGGCGGGGGCCAGCTCATCGGGCTGACACTGCCTCAGGGAGGGCTCACTGCGGGGGACCAATCACACGCTCCGTTACATTTTTCTACTTGCTGTCAGCGTAGAGTTTCGTTGGAAATCTGGACAGCAAATCATCGACACGCATCAACGTGTATAGACTATATATAATATATATATAATGTATAATGGACATGACTGTTTTGTTATCCTACTGAGCCTACGTCTGGTGTCATTCCGTTTTAAAACAAGCATACATTGACATGAACCTGAGTTGAATCCCTTACCGGGAAATACAACGTGTGTCTCTAGATATCTGTGTGTGTCTTGGTGTGCGTGTGCGTGTGCGTGTACCTCATGGAGGTGGCAGGCATTCCTCTCCAGGTGTGCCGGTAAACGTCTCCTGCCACACCGTACAGCCAGCGCACGTCTGTGGGAACCTCGGGAATCCACTCCACCAACCTGCGGAGCGAGGAGAGGTCAAGGGTCAATATACAAGGGTCCTGATACATATATGAACGCTCAGATATGATCTGATAGTCCTTTCTTCAGTCCTCTCTTCAGTCCTCTCTTCAGTCCTCTCTTCAGTCCTCTCTTCAGTCCTCTCTTCAGTCCTCTCTTCGGTTCTCTCTTCGGTTCTCTCTTCAGTCCTCTCTTCAGTCCTCTCTTCAGTCCTCTCTTCAGTCCTCTCTTCAGTCCTCTCTTCAGTCCTCTCTTCAGTCTTCTCTTCAGTCCTCTCTTCAGTTCGCTCAAAGAAAACCCCGTGACGTATTCCGATAAACAAGCCCTGTTGTGGTGAAATGCATTGTGGGTGCACTGTGGGACCGTGGGAAGGGGGTGGAGGGGGTGAAGGGGGGTGAAGGGGTGAAGGGGTGAAGGGGTGAAGGGGTGAAGGGGGTGAAGGGTGTGAAGGGGGGTGGAGGGGGGTGAAGGGGGTGGAGGGGGTGAAGGGGGTGAAGGGGGGTGAAGGGGGTGAAGGGGTGAAGGGGGTGAAGGGGGTGAAGGGGGGTGGAGGGGGTGAAGGGGGTGAAGGGGTGAAGGGGGTGAAGGGGTGGAGGGGGGTGGAGGGTGAAGGGGGGTGAAGGGTGTGAGGGTGAAGGGTGTGAAGGGGTGAAGGGGGGTGAAGGGGTGAAGGGGGTGAAGGGGTGAAGGGGTGAAGGGGTGAAGGGGTGAAGGGGGTGAAGGGGTGAAGGGGGTGAAGGGGTGAAGGGGGTTGAAGGGGGTGAAGGGGTGAAGGGGTGAAGGGGGTGAAGGGGGTGAAGGGGGGGGGTTAAGGGCGTGAAGGGGTGGAAGGGGTGAAAGAGGGGGTGAGGGGGTGAGGGGGTGAAGGGGGTGAAGGGGGTGAAGGGGGTGAAGGGTGTGTGTGAGCAGGGGACTCACCGCTGGGCCACGGACAGGGCAGAGTGAACCGGCAGGGTGTAGGGCAGCAGCATGTAGGACGCCACTCGGACCGGGAGCATCTCAGACACCTGAGCGTAGAGTCCCGGGTTGGACTGGCAGGCCTCACAGAACACTGAAACACACGCAGCAGGTTTACCAGTACTGGACCGGAGCCACGTGGGGTCCGGGATCACCCCCGTACCTCGGGCTGCGTCAAGACCACTAAAAACCAAAGATCGTGTCGTGGCTTATCAACTAGTGACATCATATGCCGCAATGTATCCTTCTTGCCATCGTATTTAAAGCAGAGATGGGTTACATTAGTTATATTAATAACTAACATAGATATTTTATTTGATATTTGAGTTGGTATATTATAGAAACGTCATTGCCATAAGTCCGCCATACGTGAGTGAAATGCTACGTAATTTTTTGGGGGTTGTTTATTTTCAAACTCTTGTTCTCTTCAGCTCTCTCTCTCTCTCTCTCTCTCTCTCTCTCTCTCTCTCTCTAACTCTCTCTCTCTCTCTCTCTCTCTCTCTCTCTAACTCTCTCTCTCTCTCTCTCTCTCTCTCTCTCTAACTCTCTCTCTCTCTCTCTCTAACTCTCTCTCTCTCTCTCTCTCTCTCTCTCTCTCTCTCTCTCTCTCTCTCTCTCTCTCTAACTCTCTCTCTCTCTCTCTCTCTCTCTCTCTCTAACTCTCTCTAACTCTCTCTCTCTCTCTCTCTCTCTCTCTCTAACTCTCTCTCTCTCTCTCTCTCTCTCTCTCTCTCTCTCTCTCTAACTCTCTCTCTCTCTCTCTAACTCTCTCTCTCTCTCTCTCTCTCTCTCTCTCTCTCTCTCTCTCTCTCTCTCTCTCTCTCTCTCTCTCTTTATAACTCTCAAATCGTACGTACAGCACGGAAAACAAAGATCTCGAAAGCCCACGCACCCATTCCACGCAGGCATTCTGAAAGTTTGTTTATGAAACATAATAAAAACATTTACATTCTAGCTCCTCCCACGTCTATACCTTTCTTGATTGGCGTGGGCAGGATCATCTTTTTGTCCAACCACCAATGCTGCTTCTGAAGGAGGCGGAGCCTGCGCAGCACCCACTCACTCTTGGTCTCAGTGTGTTCACAGCAGCAGGGGGGCGTGGCCTCGGAGTGGGCGGGGCCTGCGGTCGGTCTCTCTATGGTGAGCAGGTCTGGGCGGGAAACGAAAATGTTTTGTTTTTGTTTATCCTCGTATTCCTTTTAGTTATGTTTGAGTATGAAGTCACCCTGTAATGCGGAATGAGTGTGTGTGTGTGTGTGTGTGTGTGTGTGTGTGTGTGTGTGTGCGTGTGTGTGTGTGTGTGTGCGTGTGTGTGTGTGTGTGTGTGCGTGCTTGCATGTGTGTGTGTGTGTGTGTAAGTGTGTGTGTGTGTGTGTGTGTGCTTGCGTGGGACGTGTGTGTATAAATTACAATGACATCACTAAAACACAGAAAGGAAGCTAATGGGAATTCTGACGTTCAAATGTGTCAACAAACCCCGCGACCTCGAGCCTGGTGCCTGTCTGTGAGTCTGGTGCCTGTCTGTGAGTCTGGTGCCTGTCTGTGAGTCTGGTGCCTGTCTGTGTGTCTGGCGCCTGTCTGTGTGTCTGGCGCCTGTCTGTGTGTCTGGCGCCTGTCTGTGTGTCTGGTGCCTGTCTGTGAGTCTGGTGCCTGTCTGTGTGTCTGGTGCCTGTCTGTGTGTCTGGTGCCTGTCTGTGTGTCTGGTGCCTGTCTGTGTGTCTGGCGCCTGTCTGTGAGTCTGGTGCCTGTCTGTGAGTCTGGTGCCTGTCTGTGTGTCTGGTGCCTGTCTGTGTGTCTGGTGCCTGTCTGTGAGTCTGCTGCCTGTCTGCAATGTTCCATTACTGCACTGAACTAAAGTTGTTAACAAATAACAGCCAAACGGTACACTAGGTTGGTTAGGTAATAACGACACGCAACAGTTGTGTGTGTGTGTGTGTGTGTGTGTGTGTGTGTGTTTATGGATGGATGAAAGTGGGTGGTTATTGTAAAGTGGGGGGTGATGGGGGGGGGGGGGGGGGTGTATGGTGATGATGTGATGCTCACTGTGGTTTTCTAGGAAGCGTAGGGCGTCTTGGTACCCACTCTGGCACATCTCTGCCAAAACCTGTTCATTAGACCCAGACAGAAACACAGACAGACACACAGATAGAGAGATACAGACAGACAGACACACACACAGATAGAGAGATACAGACAGACAGACAGACAGAAACACAGACACACACACAGATAGAGAGATACAGACAAAGAGAGACAGACAGAAACACAGACAGACACACAGACAGAGAGATACAGACAGACAGACAGACAGACAGAAACACAGACACACACACAGATAGAGAGATACAGACAGACAGACAGACAGACAGACAGACAGAAACACAGACAGACACACAGATAGAGAGATACAGACAAAGAGAGACAGACAGAAACACAGACAGACACACAGAGAGAGAGATACAGACAAAGAGAGACAGACAGAAACACAGACAGACACACAGATAGAGAGATACAGACAAAGAGAGACAGACAGAAACACAGACACACACACAGATAGAGAGATACAGACAGACAGACAGACAGACAGACAGACAGAAACAGACAGACAGACAGACAGACAGACAGTGTAAATGTTAGACAAGACATGTTAAAGAGTGGCATGGCTGCCATTCTAAATATCTAAGACTATTGAGTATTTATAAAATAAATACACTCAATTGTATGATTTGATGTCCCAGTCCCAGGAGTCTTTCATTGAAAAGGTTTATACATTGAAATATTATT
>JACYXH010000408.1:440000-460000 GCA_026745465.1 Lota lota | reverse complement strand
TACGGGGAGAGAGTGGTGCTGATGCTGAGGGTGCGCGCGCGGAGTACCATTACATCACTTCTCTCCTGCATGATTGGCTGAAGGTCAAGTCATTCGCAGGAACACTGCGTCCAAACAGTGCCAAACATCCCTGGACGCGAGGCGTACCAACGTTAATACAGCCTTTTCTTTTTTTTTTTTTTTACTTCCCGGATTCGATTCCAAAAACTGCGTCGCTTTGGTTTTGGTCTCGAGGGCTAGGATGGCCGAGAGCGAGGCAGAGACGCCGAGCACGCCTATCGAGTTTGAAAGCAAATACTTCGAGTTTGATGGAGTGCGGCTGCCACCCTTCTGCAGGGGCAAGATGGACGACATCGCCAACTTCTCGCTCAGAAGTAGCGACATATGGATCGTCACCTATCCCAAATCCGGTAAATACGCAATCTGCATACCAAGATGGCACCTCGGTGCTCAAATGCTATTCATAGTGTTACTATGCTACAGATACGCATGTATTATGTATATAGAATATGTCCACCAGCCACAGTCCTCCAAACAATAGCATATAGAAGCACTACAGTTATCTAACATTGCATGTGACATATTTCCACCCTTACTTGGCCATGGTGTAACACAACAGGCCCCCCCCCCCCCCCCCCCCATAACACAACAGGCCCCCCCCCCCTCCCCCCCATAACACAACAGGCCAGACCCCCCCCCCCCCCCCCCCCCCCCCCCCCACCTGCCTTTCCAAGAAGCTTTTCTTACAATGAGTTTACGGTTCATTGTGAATGTCGTTAGCAAAGGCAGACAGTCAGTCAGTAGACGTCACACAATGCCCCCCCCCCCCACCGTTGTCCCACGCAGATCAGGGTGACGGCGGACCACCCACACGATCTGCGTCTGGGGGGGGGGGGGGGGGGGCGCCTTATCTTCTCACCTGAAGGAGCGCGGCTACACTCGTGTGCCAGGTGATGGAGCCAGGCGTTTGGTGGCGCCCTGGTCCGAGGGGGGGGGGGTGGGGGGTCATCACACTGGTGTCTCTGAGACGCGTCCGCTCGCTGGTTCTGCAGAAACAACACGACAGAGGCACACACACCGACTCACCGACTCACTGACTCACCGACTGACTCACTAACTCACCGACTGACTCACTAACTCACCGACTGACTTACTAACTCACCGACTGACTCACTGACTCACTGACTCACTGACTCACTGACTCAGCCTTGGTAAGGTACTCATGTTGTGACAGAATAACGTCCGCACATCTTTTATTTCACCGTGCAAATATACATTGATTTAATCTCCCAATCGGCTATCATTTCATATGATAAATGATATACATAAATACATATCTATATATATATATATATATATATATATATATATATATATGACACAGACATTCACTGTGTTGACAAATACACCCCACCTACCCACACACACAGAATCAATTACAATATTGTTCAGCCAATTATATAGTATATAGTATTCTAAATGCAGATGAACCTTTCCTTCAGAAATGATAGAATGATGAGAATAACTCCAGTAATAAGAGATTTTCCCTCGCTTATCGCCACAGACCTTAAATGTGACCTTGCGTTATTGCAAGAGTTTTTTGTTACAGCAAGGTAGATTGCATTCTTTAATTGTGAACGATAGATCCAATGACTAACATGACATCTTTTTAAAGGAGGGTTCGATCCCAAACCTTCACACCTTGAAGTATCGTCGGAGTACGTAGGTTAATATGAAAAAGCTTTGCTTTCACCACGAGCCCGAAAACAAACTGCCATTGAGGCTGTTTAACGCGTGATAGTGTTCAGATTACATTTACGGTCCCATGACAGGAATTCTCATTCATCCTCCATTTGTAAAACAGCTGCTCTTCAGAAACACATAGTGGCTTTCCTTAGGCAGGGCCTTTTTCAGGGAAGTCCTTTTCCATGAACTCAACTACGTCACTCTATATACAGAACATTTGTGTTGTAAACATACAAAGATGTCAACACATATGCATGCATGCAGGCAGGCAGGCAGGCACACACACACACACACACACACACACACACACACACACACACACACACACACACACACACACACACACACACACACACACACATATATTCACACACACACAATACACACACACACACACACACACCCATTAGGATACCCTTTGACTTGATGGGAGTTCCCTTGCATACTGGACGGCTGTCCTCCCAAGGAAGTATGTGTTGTTGGCATATTGGGAGCCTTATCTGCCAGCCAATCACCGCAGAGGACATTGGCATGGCCAAGCTGGCGAGCAAAGCTGAATCCCGTGTCTGTCCTCAAGGGACAACAGTGACTGCAGCTGTTGTCCGATTACACAAGACTCCCTCTCACGCCAACCGCTTGAAGCCCACCCGTTTGTAGACCCGACGTGTTGCTGCGGACGGATGACCTGCGGAGCCCTCTGATTGGTTGTCTGCCCTCAGGTACCAGTCTGCTGCAGGAGGTGGTGTACCTGGTCAGCCAGGGAGTGGACCCGGATGAGATCGGCCTCATGAACATCGACGAGCAGCTGCCGGTCCTGGAGTACCCCCAGCCGGGGCTGGACATCATACAGGTACCCCACAGGGGGCCAGGGTGGGGGCTCAAGTGATGGCAGTGCGGCCGCAAACAATTACTCGTTATAAAACGTTACGTGGTAACGGTCGATCAGTGGCACGGCTCAAGCCCGCAGAGCCGAAGTGTGTGTGTGTGTGTGTGTGTGTGTGTGTGTGTGTGTGTGTGTTAACGGGTTCAATGTGTGTTCGTGTGCTCTTACTAAATAACCGGCAATAATACATGGCATGGCGAACACGCAACGTGCAGTGCTTCTGGGACAGGATGGGTTTTAATAAGGTAAAGGGTTTTAGGCTGTGTTGTTCCCCTAAAGGTCAAGGTTGAAGGGGAACCGTCACGCTCGGCCATGCTCTAACAGATGAGCGCGCTGCTTCGTAACGATGCCTTGAGGAAATCGACTCAAAACGTCAACTCTGTTATCGCCACTCGTGCTCCGCAGGCAAATCACATCAGTGGTTCAACCGACGAAGATGGCTTCATGAGGACGATAACGAGGCAGCACAAATGTGTGTTTAGACTTTTAACAACGTCAGCTCGTCTTGTGGCATGTAATTGACTTGTGTATATATATCACACTTTCCAACCCCACTGAAACCATTTGCAGTCACGCCACCATGAATGCCTCTCATTCAAGCGTTCACACACTGACAGAAGGGCCGGCAATTCAACCAGCAACCATCCGTTTGGGTGAAGGCTATAGACCGTATTCACCCAGCGGCAGTATTGGATTTCTTGGGTGGGTAAAAGAATCGTTGGAAACCACGACAACCCTTTCCCCACCCAGGCAGCATTTAGAATGCGTGTCCATCGAGTTGTCGTGGTTCCCCCAAAGATTCCGGAAGGTGTACCCGCCCCACTGACCACTAGGGGCGCCTAGGGGAATCAGGTTTATGGGCGTGTTCATAAAGTCAGAGGTCAGCCGCTGCTCTCTCGTGAACGGCCCAGTGGCTGATGCCACAGAAACGGAAACACAAAATGCACATCAACAACATGTGTGTGTAACCTTTAAACCAAAAGAACCTTAAACCCTAACTCCTGCTGGGAGGGAGATTAGGGATGACGTCATGCAGAAGGCCTACTGAGAGGTAAACCTTCGCTTAGCCTAGCTGAGTATGTAACTCTAGCCTAAAGGGCTAGTAACTCTAACCTAGCTGAGTATGTAACTCTAGCCTAAAGGGCTAGTAACTCTAGCCTAGCTTAGTATGTAACTCTAGCCTAAAGGGCTAGTAACTCTAGCCTAGCTGAGTATGTAACTCTAGCCTAAAGGGCTAGTAACTCTAGCCTAGCTGAGTATGTAACTCTAGCCTAAAGGGCTAGTAACTCTAGCCTAGCTGAGTATGTAACTGTAGCCTAAAGGGCTAGTAACTCTAACCTAGCTGAGTATGTAACTCTAGCCTAAAGGGCTAGTAACTCTAGCCTAGCTGAGTATGTAACTGTAGCCTAAAGGGCTAGTAACTCTAGCCTAGCTGAGTATGTAACTCTAGCCTAACATGCTTGTAACTCCTAGCCGAGTATGTAACTCTAGCCTAAAGGGCTAGTAACTCTAGGCCTAGCTGAGTATGTAACTCTAGCCTAAAGGGCTAGTAACTACTAGCCTAGCTGAGTATGTAACTCTAGCCTAAAGGGCTAGTAACTCTAGCCTAGCTGAGTATGTAACTCTAGCCTAAAGGGCTAGTAACTCTAGCCTAGCTGAGTATGTAACTCTAGCCTAAAGGGCTAGTAACTCTAGCCTAGCTGAGTATGTAACTCTAGCCTAACATGCTTGTAACTACTAGCCTAGCTGAGTATGTAACTCTAGCCTAAAGGGCTAGTAACTCTGGCCTAGCTGAGTATGTAACTCTAGCCTAAAGGCTAGTAACTACTAGCCTAGCTGAGTATGTAACTCTAGCATAAAGGACTAGTAACTCTGGCCTAGCTGAGTATGTAACTCTAGCCTAACATGCTTGTAACTACTAGCCTAGCTGAGTATGTAACTCTAGCCTAAAGGGCTAGTAACTCTGGCCTAGCTGAGTATGTAACTCTAGCCTAACATGCTTGTAACTACTAGCCTAGCTGAGTATGTAACTCTAGCCTAAAGGGCTAGTAACTCTGGCCTAATTAGCTAGTAACAATCCTAACGGGGTAGTAACTTCTGCCTAACTGGCTAGTTACTAGCCTAACGTGCTAGTAACTGTTGCCTAACTGGCTAGTAAATAGCCTAACTTGCTTACATGAAGCTGCGCACTAACCCAGATGACTCGGCCGTTATGATATCAAAAGCTGTACGAAAGAATCCATACACAACTGATGGTGACGGTGATATACAGTCACAGGACTATCGATTGATGTGTGTGTGTGTGTGTGTGTGTGTGTGTGTGTGTGTGTGTGTGTGCGTGCGTGCGTGTGTATGTGTGTGTGTGTGTCCAGGAACTGACCTCTCCCCGTCTGATCAAGAGCCACCTGCCTTATCGCTTCCTGCCGGCGGCCATGCACAGCGGCGAGGCCAAGGTACCCCCCCACCCCCCCCCCACGCACCCCCCCCCACGCACCCCCCCCCCACGCACCCCCCCCCCCACGCACCCCCCCCCCCCACGCACCCCCCCCCCCACTCCTCTCATGTTGTTTACCTAGTCCTGTATAGATTTCGTGTTTACCCCTCACTGTAATCTTTGTGTTTTCCTGTTTTTACGTTCGATCATTAGTTCCCATCTTGAGCAGAGTAATGCTGACCACTCTCTTTAGTGAAGGACGTCTTGTTTTAGTCAAACAGAAGCAGCCCGTTTCACAGCGCTCAGGAAACAGGAAGTAGCCTGCGGCTGACTGGCGCTGTGCTCCCTGTGCAGGTCATCTACATGGCCCGGAACCCGAAGGACCTGGTGGTGTCCTACTACCAGTTCCACCGCTGCCTCAGGACCATGAGCTACCGCGGCACCTTCCAGGAGTTCTGCAGGCGGTTCATGAACGACAAACGTGGGTGTGGGGGCTTTTCCCGGGGGGGGGGGGGGGATTTAATGTACTTATTTAGAGTCACCAACATTTGCTGGTAGGGTCACGTGCGTGTGTGTGTGTGTGTGTCTAGCTGGAGACACACACACACACCACACATGCTATAGAATAGAATAGGAGGAAATAGAATAGCGGAGAGTAGAATACATGCTATGTATCTCCCATTTTGGGTCCCCATCCTCTAAGAAACGCTGGCATGGACATTAGTAACAGCCTAGCAACGAAGCCTTATAGTGTAACACACCACACGGTTACCATCCAGTGCCACAAAGAGGCATCAGGCCCCAGGAGTCGTTCAATCCGACCCCAGAGGGAAAAATAACAAAGTAACGCGCAAAGACACACAAATGACACAGTCTGTCTCTGCCTTGCAGTGGGATACGGCTCCTGGTTCGACCACGTTCTGGAATTCTGGGAGCATCGCATGGATTCCAATGTGCTGTTTTTAAAATACGAGGACATGTACAAGGTAAGGCTGACCTCGTGTCTCGTGTTGTGTGTTTGGTTAGCTCTTGGTTTTCAACAAGACGACACGTAAGAGCGAGAACCGAAATTACGTTAATTACCCATAATTCCATGGTGCACATTGGGACTGGCACATACTCAACAACAGAGATCTTGCTCCCTTTTTGTCGCTTGTATATTTGTGATACCCACTGGAGTTATAGCAACAGAAGCAATCATAAGATTAAAGTGTAATTAAATGCTAATCTGTAGTCTCCTGACCTCCAGATGCCACACCCCTTTATATCATGCCACACCCCTTTATGTCATGCCACACCCCTTTATATCATGCCATAACCAAAAATAACCCCCGTTCCAGCAACGTGTCCAGATGACTCACAGCCTTGTTCCCCTGGACCTTTTCCAAACTGAAGGCGGTGTGTGTGTTTGTGTGTGTGTGTGTGTGTGTGTGTGTGTGTGTGTGTGTGTGTGTGTGTGTGTGTGTGTGTGTGTGTGTGTGTGTGTGTGTGTGTGTGTGTGTGTGTGTGTGTGTGTGTGTGTGGGGAGGGGGGGGGGGGGGGGGGGGGGGATGGTGGATCAATACATTCCTACCAAAGGTTTCTGTACGTTATCGTGAGTTATCAGCCTGCTGAGACACAGAAGCACATAAACATCCGGCCGGTCCGCACACAGATCGTTTCTGATCCCAGCAGAGTGCTACTGGGTTTGTGTCTTCAGAGGTAGTGCTACTGGGTTTGTGTCTTCAGAGGAAGTGCTACTGGGTTTGTGTCTCCAGAGGAAGTGCTACTGGGTTTGTGTCTCCAGAGGAAGTGCTACTGGGTTTGTGTCTTCAGAGGTAGTGCTACTGGGTTTGTGTCTTCAGAGGAAGTGCTACTGGGTTTGTGTCTTCAAAGGAAGTGCGACTGGGTTTGTGTCTTCAGAGGTAGTGCTACTGGGTTTGTGTCTTCAAAGGAAGTGCGACTGGGTTTGTGTCTTCAGAGGTAGTGCTACTGGGTTTGTGTCTTCAAAGGAAGTGCGACTGGGTTTGTGTCTTCAGAGGTAGTGCGACTGGGTTTGTGTCTTCAGAGGTAGTGCTACTGGGTTTGTGTCTCCAGAGGAAGTGCTACTGGGTTTGTGTCTCCAGAGGAAGTGCTACTGGGTTTGTGTCTTCAGAGGAAGTGCATTTCTGTGTTGCGGTTGAGTCGTGACTGCATTTCAATGCCAGTGTTGACCTTTTGAGGGACTCATGGGGGAGAAGAATCCATTACTTTCAATCATTTCTAGAAACGGAGTTGGGGGTCTGGTTATCTTCAGGATGAATTGTGTTGCAATGGTGAAGGTCTAAGATAGTCAACACGCACTCACCTCCACTGCAGTTTTATCCTCTAATAACCTCGTCTCCCCTATCCTCTCCACCTACTCTCCTGTCCTCCTCTCCTCTCCTCCTCTCCTCTCCTCTCCTCTCCTCTCCTCTCTCTCCTCTCCTCTCCTCTCCTCTCCTCTCCTCTCCTCTCCTCTCCTCTCCTCTCCTCTCCTCTCCTCTCCATTCCGCTTATCACCTCCCTTCCTTTCCTCTCCTCACCTATACTCTTAATCTGTCGTTATTACCTCCTCTCCTCTCCATTCCCCCTTTCCTCTTTCCCCTCTCCTCCCCTCCTCCTCTTTCCCCTCTCCTCTCCTCTCCTCTCCTCTCCTCTCCTCTCCTCTCCTCTCCTCTCCTCTCCTCTCCTCTCCTCTCCTCTCTCTCCTCTCCTCTCCTCTCCTCTCCTCAGGACCCGGGCACCCTAGTGGAGCAGCTAGCCGGCTTCCTGGGCGTGTCCTGTGATAAGGCCCAGCTGGAGGGGCTGGTGGAGAGCTGCAACCAGCTGACCGAGCAGTGCTCCACCGCAGAGGCCCTCACCCTCTGCAGGGGTGAGAGAGAGAGAGAGAGAGAGAGAGAGAGAGAGAGAGAGAGAGAGAGAGAGAGAGAGAGAGAGAGAGAGAGAGAGAGAGAGAGAGAGAGAGAGAGAGAGAGAGAGAGAGAGAGAGAGAGAGAGAGAGAGAGAGAGAGAGAGAGAGAGAGAGAGAGAGAGAGAGAGAGAGAGAGAGAGAGAGAGAGAGGTGTGTGTGCGCAGAATATATAGAAACACAAACAGGGGTTGATGGAACTGAGAGAAGGACATAATGTACTGATACTGAGCCTTATCAAGTGTACTGCTACACACATAGTCAGTGTACACAATCTACAGAACCAACTCATGGCAGAAGTGAACTGGGATCAGAGTACAGGCCGGCTGAAGCAGGTCAACTCTGTGCGTTAGTGCTGCTGAACTCATTGTCCCCATGACCGTAGACCTCAATGTTAGCCTGAAAACCATAATGTCCCCAACTTTTAACATCTTCATATTCAGTATTCCTTACACTGTGGAAACTCCCATGAGATCCTGGGTCGCCATATTTAGCAGTAGTTGTTTATCACCTAATTGTTGTTCGATTATCTACATACCTTCCCGTTGAGTTGTGTCCAAACGCCAGCACGTCAAACTAAACTAATATACTTAAAAAAACTACAGAGGAACATACTTACAATTATTTAATTTAAAAAAAATCAAGCCACGCCACTTTCTGTACATACTCCAGTGAATGTAGTGAAAGCAGATCTAAACGCAACCACAACTTCACAAACAAATCCATGTTTCTGTCCAAGTTAAGACACAATCCCAGTCCACCCCTAATCTCGCTACGTGTGTCCCGGGCGTTTATAGAGGAGTCTCTGCATTCTCTGCGTTACCAACACAGCGTCTGGGCATCACCGTGGGAATGGTGTCCATCTGCTCTCACTGACCAATCACAAGTCCTTTCTCAAGACAGACGGAGGGCTAATCCTCCAGCGTGCTCGGCTTGCCATATTTTGAGGGAGTGAGTCCCTTACAACTAGGTTATAAAGGACAAACGCAATGAGCATTAAATAACATTATTGCATCACATAGCACAGAAGATACGCCAATCACGTCTCACCGTTCAGACAGAAACATTCGGTTCCAGTTCAGCGGAACACAGGGAACATGTTTGTTGTATAGACGTGATATAGACGTGATAAAGACGTGATATAGACGGGATATAGACGGGATATATGTTGTATAGCGGGATAAACAGCAGAAGGAGGCGGTTGTAGATACTATACACGCTGGCATAGCTTGATAGCCTGTATCGTAACTCCTTCGTAACGATGACTTACTGAGCCTGGACTGAACACACACACACACGCACACACACACACGCACACACACATGCACACACACGCACACACACGCACACACATGCACACACATGCACACACACACACACACACACACACACACACACACACACTCTTTTGTCTCGATAACTTACTGCCTGTCTAAAATGCTTTAAATGACTGACTAGCCATGGCCCAGTTCGGCAGCAGTTATATAATTGTTAACTGTCTGTCTATATACGGTGTGCCAGACCCCCTATGAATACGGAATAAACCAGCACTGCCCAGTAGGAGCAATCAATGACCTTAAGGTCTAAAGTTATGATCTCGTTGCAGTAATTGTTGTAAAAGTTTCAGTCATTTAATAAATGCAGTAAAGCTACGACAAATACGTTTCTGTAGTCACAGTCTGTGATGTTAGCACCACCGTGTGGCGGGAAGTGAAAGTACACCCTTTTCCACCAACATTTTTATTTCTTTGCATTTCTTTGCTCACCTTGTTCTGTTAATATTTCACGTTTATTTGTCTTATGCGTGCCTTTGAGTTTTGACTGTAAGTGATAATTTCAGTGTTGATTGTTTCACTTATTGTTTCAGTTTGCTTTTGTTTTCCCATGTTTGTTTTTAGTGCATGGAAGCCTAGCTTGAGTCTGTTGTAGAGGCTCACATACAGACACACCCCAGGCCTCACAGGTGAGTTCCAAGCTGACTCCGAGCTGAGTCTGAGCCGGCTCTTACAGTAGGATATCGTGGGCTGTGTCTTCATGTTTAACCGCCAGCGCAGTATGCCTTGTGGCTGCTCTGGCTAGATGCATAGACAGATACAATTATAATACAGAATAAAACCACATTTTCAATATTAAAACAAAAAAAAAACTAAGCTATTAATTATTTATTTTGTATTTGCTGATTATATATATATATATTTTTAATTTTTTATTATTATTATTTTAAATATATTTTAGCATTCTTTTTTTCAATGAAAGAAACATATAGCATAGGGCGATGTCATCAGCGTACCCGGGCAGGATATGATGTCACCGTGTCCTGCGGGTCACCAGCGCTCACCCCTGGTGACTGTCCCTCTGTGCCTCTGTCTCCGTGGCGACAGGTCGCGTGGGCCTCTGGAAGGACGTCTTCACCGTGTCTATGAATGAGACGTTCGACGGCGTCTACCGGCAGAAGATGGGCAAGTCAGACCTGACTTTTGACTTTGGTGTCTGAGTGGCCGCGTTACCTGCTGCCAAAAATAGCAACGAAAATATGAACGACAACAACAACAAATCACCTACACTGTCCTTCTCTCTTTGGTCGTCAACCCAACAACAACCCTCAGTGATTGGTCGGTCAGTCAGACAGTCTAGACCCGCCTCCCTGATCGTTAATCACAACACAGACCTTTCTCCTGTTACACCTCTGCCATCTCTTCCCTCTCTCTCTCCCCCCGGCCTCTCTCCCCCTGCCTCTCTCTCTCTCCCCTGCCTCTCTCTCTCCCCTGCCTCTCTCTCCCCCCTGCCTCTCTCTCCCCCTGCCTCTCTCTCCCCCCTGCCTCTCTCTCCCCCTGCCTCTCTCTCCCCCCGGCCTCTCTCCCCCCGGCCTCTCTCCCCCCTGGCTCTCTCCCCCTGCCTCTCGCTCTCTCCCCTGCCTCTCTCTCTCCCCCCTGCCTCTCTCTTTCCCCCTACCTCTCTCTCCCCCCCTGCTCATTCCCCCTGGCTCTCTCTCCCCCTGCCTCTCTCTCTCCTCCCTGCCTCTCTCTCTCCTCCCTGCCTCTCTCCCCCTGCCTCTCTCTCTCCTCCCTGCCTCTCTCTCCTCCCTGCCTCTCTCTCTCCCCCCTGCCTCTCACCCCCCTGCCTCGCTCTCTCCCCCCTGCCTCTCACCCCCCTGCCTCGCTCTCTCCCCCCTGCCTCTCTCTCTCCCCCCCTGCTGGCCAAGAAGACAACATGCTTCTGTTGCTGTGCACTTATAGATTAATCAGCATCAATATGTGTGTATCAACGTGTCATTGATCTACAGCCAATTTAACAATCAGTGATTGAAACGCATCTTCTTCAACCCCTACCTGTACACAGTATGTGCCCGTTGCTGTACATGTTTAGATATATGTAGACTATCTATAGACGATCTGTATGTAGACTACCTATCTATATATTGATTTCTGGGGCATATGCAGCAGTGGCAGGGCTCAGGAGGATAGATTGAAGATGTGCGCCAGAGCAGACAAACACACGGTCCACGCCGCTGAACTCATCAGAGGCGCTGTAGGGGCGCAATAGATCGCAGGAGCGGGGGGGGAGGGGGGGGGGGGGGGGGGGGGGTGCGTCCCAATCTGTGTGGTGGACGAACGTGGAGCGCTCATGTTATTAGGTTGGCTTTAGGTTTAGCTTCATCCTATGTTGTAGCGCCGTGTGACCACGCAGACCAGGGGTCACGCGGCGTGCGCACAGCTTTCCAATGCCCAGTTGTACCGTGCACCGTCACTCACCTCACCTCACCGTCACTGACCTGCGGATACCTGTCCAATTCCTCCCCTCGCGTTTTCGTGCATGAATCTTGCAGTTCTACTCCGAGACGTCTAAGATTGAGCAGGTTCGAGGTCCACCGTCCATATTCACTGGAGTCCGAGACGCTTCGGATGTGCTAATTGGGCCAATGAACCCACTGGTTTCCGATTGGTTCATCAGAGACTTCCTGTCCCACGCCTCATCCCACACTGGAGTTAAATCATGATCTTGTTCGCTAACGCTTCACTGGTGGAGTTACGTGAAGGTGCAGACAGACAGACAGACAGACAGACACAGACAGACACAGACACCACACACACACACACACACACACACACACACACACACACACACACACACACACACACACACACACACACTTTTGTTGCCAATAAAGTCCTCCGTTTGTGAGGTGAGCTGCTGTTGTGAATGTGTTTACTGCTGGAGCTTTACCTCCTGACCACATAGAGCTCCTGTTTTATTACGCTGTCTCCTCCCTCTCTCCCCTTTATCCCTCTCTCCCCTTTATCCCTCTCTCTTATTGTGTCACTGTTTACACCGGTTGGCAAGGCTTCAACTGCCCATAAGTATGGTCCTGTAGGACACTTTGTTTTGGGTTCTCATACCAGCCATTTTATTATTATTATTATTTTAATCTTGGGCATTCTCTGCAATGTATTTTACATGCTTCGCTTGCTGGTTTATTAATAAAGTTATGTCTTCAGGCAATGCAGCGTGGATACTTTCAAATGTATTAAACATACTATTTTTGTAACTTTATGAAAGTCACTATGTAAACTGTATTCTCTTTTTTTTCTGTGCCAATGTAAAATACTATAAAAGATACCTTTCCGGAAAATGTAACTAATATATTAGGATTGAGATGTAGGCCTATCTTGTTTAATGACACAATAGTGAAACATGACGAAACAAAGGGGTTGAGCTGAAATATTCACTGTTGAACTTACAATAGTGGGCAGAGGCTGCCCGTGCCAAGTCTATCGCCATGGCAACCTCGACGCGTTCTCCGCAATCTCCTGCGCCTTTCAAGCGTGAGAGCGCGATCCTCAATTGTAGCGTTATCCCGGTCTACCACAACTGCAATTTCCGGTCTCTTACTTCCAATGAGCAGTGTACGGCAGTTAACAGTCCCGGCAGGGAGAAGAAAAACAACAACATAAAGACACACAATAAATATGGAGTTTTGGCGAAAGATTCGACAAAGAAACATCTGAAACGTGACGAAAACGGGTATCCGTGTATCTGAAATCCCTCCCACTCTATCGCCTTTCGCTACTAACCTCACGTCACCAGACGTCCCCGCCCTCTCTCTGGCCAATCGCGCTCATTTGGAGCATCCCGTTCCAGGCGTTCCGTCGCGAGAGGAGAACGCATGGGAACGAGATTACGCCTGTGCGCGTCTCATCATAAACTCGGTGGAAACTCCACAGTGGCAACACAACACTCTGAGACGCGGCTCCAACGCGAGGGAAGGTAGGTGCGTTTATAACCGCCACAACAAGGTGTAGAGGATTTATCTTCATTGAATATTTCTAACTTGTAGGCCACTTCTCATAGGTGAACAGCTACATTTCAGTATTATATGACTAGGCTAAA
This sequence comes from Lota lota, assembly GCA_026745465.1. Lineage (NCBI taxonomy): Eukaryota > Metazoa > Chordata > Actinopteri > Gadiformes > Lotidae > Lota > Lota lota. The sequence continues at coordinate 446,641 of JACYXH010000408.1, read as the reverse complement.
TAAATCGCCACTAGACGTCGTCATTGTCTTCCATCAGGACCAAAAGGTAGATGCGGCTGCGTGAAAGACGTCAATCAAAACGATTGACCTTGATTTAACTTCCACTTAATTCTGTTTCCTGAATTGTGTAGCGCTATTGTCCTACTATTGTTGACAAGATAAAGTAGCACATGGGCCTACCAACAGAGAAGATATAGGCCTGCTCTGCATACAAAGCGAGTCCTTTAGTTCTCTTAAAGAATTGACCACGGCACAACTCGTTTCCGCTCCAGACAGAAACGTGAGGCCGTGAGGAAGAACGCTCGGCTGGGTTTCACGTGTTCGCTTACCTGGGGCACGCGCCCACACGCGCGCCCGCACAAACAATCACACACGCACACAAACACACGCACACTGCCACCTGGTACTTATTTGCCACTGTTAATGTTTTCAATGGTTACAGGTTGTGTCCCCTGATCGTCTTTAAATGCCCCGCTTCTGTGCGGAATGGCCAAGATGGTGGCTCTAAACGTGGGGGCCGCAGACCGGCGGGTGGTCTTTGCTCCCCGGGCCCGCACCGCACACACACCCTGCAGCGCGTCGGGGCATCCGGCAGCCAGCCGCTCCCGAGCGCAGAGAGGTAGGCCGACCCGCGTTACCGCACAGGTCTCTAGTTCAAGTTCGGAACTCACTTCAAAAATCTTGGTTGTCCCCCCGGGGGGGGGGGGGGGGGGGATTCATTTTATATAGTCATCCAGCTGTCTCGTTATTTATTGGCCGTTAAAGCCGTTTTCATGGGGCCCACATGATGGTTTTCGCTTTCAAATAATAAGTTAAGTCAACCCAGAACCAAGAGAGAATTTAGCCTAGCTGTGTCCCAATGTTTGACCTCAGTAATTAGCATGGCATCTAGCTAAATGTACCCCATAATAATTGCACTTCAAATCGCCGAAGGACAGTTGGCCTAACTATAGTGACTATAAGCTGCCCCGTGGCTCCAATTGCAGTTATCATCGTGTCAACAAAACCGACTTGACTGTCGACTGTTTCTCACAACGCGAGGTTACCAACAAGCAACAGCCAAACAACAAAAAAGTACTGTAACTGAATACGAGTCTCAGACACCCAAGAGCTCTTTAGGCTGCACTAGGCTGGCATCCCCACCAGAGGGCGCCACTCCCTAATCACACGTTTCACCCTGTCGATTGAAGCTGGATTTTTACTTTAACTGATTATGTGTGAGGAATATCTCCGATAATGCCTCCACCAATCAGCGTGGACTCTGCACTATTTAGAACATATAGAAACATTTATCAAAGTAATTTATGAATGTATGTCTAAACAGTCTGAGGGTCATTAAGTCCCTCTGCTTACCAATTTCCCTGTGCACCTGTCTCTTCCACCCCTACACCTCCACCTCCACCTCCACCTCCACCTCCACCTCCACCTCCACCTCCACCCCTACACCTCCACCTCCACCTCCACCTCCACCTCCACCTCCACCTCCACCCCTACACCTCCACCTCCACCTCCACCTCCACCTCCACCTCCACCCCTACACCTCCACCTCCACCTCCACCTCCACCTCCACCTCCACCTCCACCCCTACACCTCCACCTCCACCACCACACTTATACATCTACTACCACCACCTCCACCCTTCTACCTCCACCACCACCACCCCTACACCTCCACCTCCACCTCCACCTCCACCTCCACCTCCACCCCTCCACCTCCACCTCCACCTCCACCTCCACCTCCACCTCCACCTCCACCTCCACCCCTCCACCTCCACCTCCACCTCCACCTCCACCTCCACCTCCACCTCCACCCCTACACCTCCACCTCCACCACCACACTTATACATCTACTACCACCACCTCCACCCTTCTACCTCCACCACCTCCACCCCTACACCTCCACCTCCACCTCCACCTCCACCTCCACCTCCACCCCTCCACCTCCACCTCCACCTCCACCTCCACCTCCACCTCCACCCCTACACCTCCACCTCCACCTCCACCTCCACCTCCACCTCCACCCCTACACCTCCACCTCCACCACCACACTTATACATCTACTACCACCACCTCCACCCTTCTACCTCCACCACCACCACCCCTACACCTCCACCTCCACCACCACACTTATACATCTATTACCACCACCTCCACCCTTCTACCTCCACCACCACCACCCCTACACCTCCACCTCCACCACCACACTTATACATCTATTACCACCACCACCACCCTTCTACCTCCACCACCACCACCCCTACACCTCCACCTCCACCACCACACTTATACATCTACTACCACCACCTCCACCCTTCTACCTCCACCACCACCACCCCTACACCTCCACCTCCACCACCACACTTATACATCTATTACCACCACCTCCACCCTTCTACCTCCACCACCACCACCCCTACACCTCCACCTCCACCACCACACTTATACATCTATTACCACCACCTCCACCCTTCTACCTCCACCACCACCACCCCTACACCTCCACCTCCACCTCCACCCTACACCTACACCTCCACCTCCACCACCACACTTATACATCTACTACCACCACCACCCCTACACCTCCACCACCACCCTTCTACCTCCACCACCACCCCTCCACCACCACCACCACCTCCACCCTTCTACCTCCACCACCACCCCTCCACCACCACCACCACCACCACCTCCACCTCCACCACCACCACCACCTCCACCCTTCTACCGCCACCACCCCCCCCCCCCCCGGGCCCCCAGCCTGCTCCGCCAGCCCGGCCCCTGGGAAGGAGTGGACCGTGGGGGCTCTGGAGGCCCGGGTCCAGCGGCGCTTGGGGCCGAGGCTGGGGAGTGTGTGGGCCGCCCTCCGGGAGCTGGACCTCCAGGGGACCGGCCGCGTGGGCCTGCGGGGGTTCAGGGGGGTCCTGGCCTCCCTGCTGGGCCTCGAGACGCGTCAGCTCACCCCCCTCATCGACCAGGTGACGGAGACACACACACACATGTTATATCATGTTATAATGACCAGGTGACAGACACACACACATGTTATATCATGTTATAATGACCAGGTGACAGACACACACACATGTTTTATCATGTTATAATGCCCCTGGTGACGGAGACACACACACATGTTATATCATGTTATAATGACCAGGTGACGGAGACACACACACACATGTTATATCATGTTATAATGCCCCTGGTGACGGAGACACACACACACATGTTATATCATGTTATAATGCCCCTGGTGACGGAGACACACACACATGTTATATCATGTTATAATGACCAGGTGACAGACACACACACATGTTATATCATGTTATAATGACCAGGTGACAGACACACACACATGTTATATCATGTTATAATGCCCCTTTCAGCATGGTAGGTTTAGGTTAGTAAATACATGTTTTATCATATTTTAATGAACCTGTAAAGGGTAGGGTAGCATATACATGTAATACCCTGTTATAGGTTCCACAAACAATCATGTTAATGATTGTTTGTGGAACCTATAACACGGTATTACATGTATATGTAACTATGAACTAAGAATCTCATTGATAACACGTGGGAGAGCGGCAGTACAATGACGGCCAATGGATGTCAATGGGAAATCATTTATTGTGGTTTCGTGGGTGTAGTTCTCTCTTTAACCACCAGATGTCCTCAGTTGGTCTTTTTTCCTTGCCTCATTATCATGATCGTGTTCCACCTTGTGTGTTCATTGTCGTCACGTGTGTAAGTAAGCCCTCCGTTTGTGTTAACTAGTTGGCATGGTTTTAAGTAGGTTAGTAGTAGGGTTAGTTAGTAGTTTTGCGGCCTATGCTTGGTGGGCTCTGCAGTCCTTTTACTGGATGCAAATAGTACTTTCCTGTTGGTTCATTTTCAACCTGTCCCTGCGTCTAACCTTTGGGTCTGTTAATGCTTTGTTTGGCTTGATGATAGGCTGTGGTGTGAGTGGTACAGTGAGGCACAGTGAAGAGGACGTCAAATTCAAATCAGTCCATCTCAGGTTGTTCACTGACTGCTGGGGTTAATTATGTGTGTGATTGCTTATTCTATGTGGTCATGTTAGATGCGTTGAGGTCATGTTAGAGCGTTCACATCTTTGGTGGGAGGGAATTGAAATGGGCACACATAATAAAACACTTGACAAACTCACTGTTCCCAACCCACACAAAAAGAGAAAGGAGAAACGGTAACGTTTTATCCCTGTTCTCGTCTCGCGCTGCTTGCATGCAGCCAATCGCAGAGCGGCCGTTCTCGTTAGCTCTTAATTAAGCTCACCTGAGTCACAAGCCTCCTATATTAAGGAGCACACCCGGTGCCAGATACTTTAGTTTTGGGTCGGGCTGGCCACCGGTGCGTGGTTGAGTCGTCATCGTGTGTTTGAGTCGTCGTCGTCGTGTGTTTGAGTCGTCGTCGTCGTGTGTTTGAGTCGTCGTCGTCGTGTGTTTGAGTCGTCGTCGTCGTGTGTTTGAGTCGTCGTCGTCGTGTGTTTGAGTCGTCGTCGTGCGTTTGAGTCGTCGTCGTCAAGAACAAGCTTTTGAAGAAGCCGGGGAAATGCCGTCCACCAATAGCGAGCGTCAACGGGGAGCACCGCGGTGAGTAACCCAGGTTATGTTCTGTCCCGAGCTGACTGGAGCCGTCTGGATTTGTTTGGGCGCCGGCCTACGGTGAGCATGTCGTTGTTGATTTGTAGGCCGCGCCCAGCGATCTGTATCCTGTTCCCTCCTCTCAAACGTGATGGGTTTTCTTTGGGTTTTGAGTGCAATGTTTTTGTACTGGTTTTGAGTGTAATGTTTATATGTGGTTTTGTGTTGTAACTGGTTGACGACTGACTTGACTCTGGGGGGGCCCCCTTTGGGCCCCCCCGGATCAGACATGCTCACTGTGTACCCCAAAGTCATGTGTGCTCTGGTAACTGTGGCAACAGCATGGTAGACTGTGGCAACTTGCGTTTAAAGAAGGACATTGGGGGGGAACTGGCAGCTAACTGGCAGCTAACTGACAGCTAAATGACAGCTACGTAACTGGCAGCTAACTGCGGTGAAGGAACTGTATCAACCGAGCAGAAACGTCACCTACTGGGGCAAACCTTGAGCTGTGTTTATTAACTCCAGAGACTCCCTTGCTCTGGTGATGCTCTTCTGGTGCAGCAGCACTTTGTTGTCCAATACCATGCCTCTCTTCTGGTTTAACCCTAGCCTGGGAGCAGACAACTCTGTAGCCGGGGAACCCTGCCATCTGCGAGCTCATGTTTTGATTTGCTTTGGCAAATGCGTCTGACCCCCCCCCCCCCCCCCCCCCCTCCCCTCCCATTCAGACAGGTCTCCAGCAGACCTGCCCCGGGTTTAATATGATTGTCCAATAGCATGATCCTCTTCTGGTCCAGCCCCACTTTGATGTCCAATACCATGGTACTCTTGTGGTCCATGGTAACACTCTTGGACTCTTTTTCTAGTACCATGATATTCTGATCAAGCCCTTTGCTGGTCCCAACATCACTTTGGAGTCTAGTACCATGACACTACTGGTACCAAACCATGTAACAGACTGTTGTCTAGTGTGGTGACTTGCTGGTCCATCGCAGCACCTTGATGCTGGCTATGGGGCAGATGGGTGTGGCCACTGGGCAGATGGGCGTGGCCACAGGGCAGATGGGTGTGGCCATGAGGTAGAGGGCAGGGCTGTCATGAATTGATCTCTTAAAGGGATGCAAAATGTATCGATTACAGAATCCCTCCTGATCTTCATAAAACATCTGAAGTCTTTTCTGGGAGATCTTCCCTGATTTGTGTGTTGGGAATATTTAACTGTAGCATTTAGATGCAGGAACTCTGATGCCCCTGGCACTAACGTTTTTGTTTTAAACTAGGACATGCAGCAACTGCACTTTTTATACATGCTCAAATATTGATTTAATTTGCTTTGTTCAACCTGTAAGTCCATTAAAATCCTCTTCCAAATGACTAAATGCAGGGACCTGAATATAACCCCAGATGGTGCTGTCACTCTAATTTGAGGTAGGTTTAAACTATTTAACTTTAAATCATTATCGTTTTCCGTGTACTGCCACAGACTGTGCTGTAGCCATGGTGGCGCTTACATCGTTATTAAAGTGTCTTCCAAATCACCCAGCGCAGACTTTTACTTCCGAGAGACTGACGTCAATGTTTGTGTGATCCACAGAGCGTCAGGACGGAGCACAGCTGATCAACGGCCCAGTGACGTTCCCCTTGTGTCTTCACAAATAAACTTGATTTGCTTTAACCAAACTGTTTGGGCTGTCATGTTGTTGAACACCGGTTATTGAGGTTTTAGTTGGCTACAAACTGTGCGACCTTTGAGCATATCCAGCCGTCCACGTGCTCAATGTGTCGAGGATTCAAGTTCTTTCATAAGCCATTTAGCAGAATAATGTGCTTAAAATTGAAGCTAATTAGACTTAATCAGCTCAATGGCGTGACCCTACCATTTTATCGGCCACCCTTTCCATGGATGTATAATACTTTAGCTTGAAGGGCCGCTGGCCAATCCTAGGTGAAATACTAAACTGTGTAGATAGTAGTCATGTCATTCTCCACGTCTGCTGTACCTCACCTTTGACGCTCCAACCTCCTATTAACACAAACT
>JACYXH010000408.1:432500-435000 GCA_026745465.1 Lota lota | reverse complement strand
CACACACACACACACACACACACACACACACACACACACACACACACACACACACACACACACACACACACACACACACACACACACACACACACACACACACACACACACACACACACACACACTAAACCAGCAGGTGGTCCGTAGTCTGCTCCCTCTGTTTATTCGTCATCCATTACGGTTCATTTCACATCTTCACAGATCAATCAATGACTTGATGTGCACAGCCTCTCTAGATCGCTCTTCGCGCTCTTATTATCATTCCTCTCTCTCTCTCTCGCTCTTTTTCTCTCCTCTCTCCCTCTTTCTTTCTCTCTCTCACCCTTCTCCTCATCGGCCATCTTGTCATTTTTTTTCAAAACGATCTCTCACCTAAAATGACAGAATTCCATCTTGTATTCTCAATCCAAAGCGTACGTGTACGAACGTTACCACGGCGATGGGTTTGTTGTTGAGCAGCAGCTAGGATCGGACTCCAGGAAGAGAGAATGAATACTGTACTGGGAGGGAGGGAGGGAGGGAGGGAGGGAGGGAGGATGGAGGCAGGAAGGAAGGAAGCAAGGAGGGAGGAAGGATGGAGGAAGGAAGGAAGGAAGGAGAAGGAGAGAATGCAGGGAAGCTCAATCACATGTTCCCATCTTCAAAGTTCTTGTGACTGTCAGTTATTATAACAACTTTGGAAGTGTGTGTGTGTGTGGTCACTGTGATGCGTTGTCTGTGCCACCATGTGTCTCAGAGAAGCAGCTGGGCTTCATAATGAATGATACACACACACACACACACATTCTCTCTCTTTCGCTCTCTTTCTCTCCCTCTCTCTCTCTCTCTCTCACACACACACGAGGCAGTCACAGCTGTTTAAACCTTTTGCTTGCCTCATTTATCAATATTCAATTAAGCGCACACACACACACACACACACCCGCACACACACGCACACACACCATGCGTGTAAGAGTAGTCCACCTATGTACAAAGTGTTGGTTGAAATACAAACGCTTCGTCATTTCCCTGTCGTTGTTTCATGTAGACAGGGTAGAGACAGACAGACAGACAGACAGACAGACAGACAACCCGTCTTCCCTGGCGGGTAGACAGGTTGTCTTAGGGGACACAGGACGGAAGGACAACGAACCACAAGGAAAACACAAAAGACCGTCATGAAGACATGAAAGTCAAAGGAATTGACTTTTTGTCAATAAGCAGAGGTTTTTACCCCCAGTGAGGCGGGAACCATCAGTATCGGAGGAAGCTCAAACATGTTCCGCATGAACAGGAGGAGGAAAGATAGACCCAGAGTCGCGGCAGGAATCAGAAACACCGGTTAGACGTGGGGTCACGTGTTGAATGGTTTTATATTCATAGTCGTCCGGTGCAAAGCAGCAAGACACAAGTGTGGGATATATTCTAGAAATGATCCGTTTGTGATCGCAGAAGGGAATTAAAATAGTCGGGATATAAACGGGCCATCTAGACGTGAGCCTCGCTCGATTGTTCATTGTAATATGAATGTTTGGCGGGCGCGGGCGAATGGGGAGCAGGTGGGTGGGTGGGGGGGGGGGGGGGGGTGTCAGTGCAGTAACAGAAGGAGGCTCTCTGTTATCCCTGCTAGCCCAGCGTTAATCCTGGCTACGCTAGCAAGCTGCTACCTCGACCGCGAGGAATTAGCCCTCTAATCGACAGACAAAACAAAGTTCAGCTCTCTGTCTCCGATGAAGGCCTTGTGATCTCGCTCTCACACACGCACGCACACACACACACACACACACACATGCGCACACAAACCCATGCACACGCCACACACACCACACACACACACACACACACACACACACACACACTTTACCTACACATAGGCATCACGTTGACCAGACACATACACACCACACATCACCATGACCACACAGGCGCACACACATGCACACACTCCCATACTCGCATGCATGCAAAAGCGATGTAACTGGTTTCCTGCGCGGGGGTTCTACTTCCTGTGTTGACGTTACAGCGTCTCAGGTGAGCCTATGGGAGAAGGTAAAATCTGGTCACATGACCTCACGAGGGATGGAAAGAAAAGTTGACGTTTCTCTGCTGGACTTTGAGGGCGGATGTGTGAATGGGCCCAGGTTCGATTGACTTAGCCCAGGGCCAATCAGAAACATGTATTCATTACACTCTTGCATAGACACCACACACATACATAGTGCACCCCCCCCCCCCCCCCCCCCCCCATAGGGACACACAGGGCTGGCTGTATCACCAAATAACAGGCCGGTAAACAACAACAACAACAGATCACATTCATTAATTAGGGAGCGGGGAAGTGAGGGAGAGAGGGAGTCGGAGGGGGAGAGAGAGGGCGGGGGAGGGGGAGAGAGAGGGCGGGGGAGTGTGTGGAAGAGTGCCAGGCGGCACGGCATGCCAACCAGAACACAGCTGCCTAATGGAACGCTGGCAGAGCCCACGCACCAGGGAGAGAGGGGGGGAGAGAGAGAGAGAGGGG
>JACYXH010000408.1:417500-427500 GCA_026745465.1 Lota lota | reverse complement strand
GCGTCTGAGGACCCGGGTCTGAAGCGGTTCCCTGGGGAACGGCGTCTGAGGACCCGGGTCTGAAGCGGTTCCCTGGGGAGCGGCGTCTGAGGACCCGGGTCTGAAGCGGTTCCCTGGGGAGCGGCGTCTGAGGACCCGGGTCTGAAGCGGTTCCCTGGGGAGCGGCGTCTGAGGACCCGGGTCTGAAGCGGTTCCCTGGGGAACGGTGCGCCAGCTTGGCCTGGTGGCTGTTGACCCGAGGAGGTATTCAGGAGCTTTTGTGTCTCAGAGTTATCTGGGGTCGTGACCCCTGACCGGGTCCAGCTGAAGACGGGGTCGCAGGCGAGGACGATCAGCTCTGGTGACGCGGACCCCCAGACCCCCCAGACCCCCCAGACCCCCCAGGACCCCCAGGAACCCCAGGACCGCCCAGACCCGACCCGAGGTCTGACCATCACCCAGCGCCAGACCCTCTTCCACCAAGAGGTACACAAACAGTGTGTGTGTGTGTGTGTGTGTGTGTGTGTGTGTGTGTGTGTTTTCTGTGACGTGTGTATGTATGTGGTGTGTGTGTGTGTGTTCTGTGGTGTGTGTGTGTGTGTGTATGTGTTCTGTGGTGTGTGTTCTGTGGTGTGTGTATGTGTGTGTGTGTGTGTTCTGTGGTGTGTATGTGTGTGTGTGTGTGTTCTGTGGTGTGTATGTGTGTGTGTGTGTGTGTTCTGTGGTGGTGTGTGTGTGTGTGTTCTGTGGTGTGTGTGTGTTCTGTGGTGTGTGTGTGTGTGTTCTGTGGTGTGTGTGTATGTGTGTGTGTGTGTGTGTTCTGTGGTGTGTATGTCTCCATCTGGTCTTGTGTTATCCTCTCTGAACGGGAGCCTAGCCGTGGCGTGTCAGCGTTCGTCCAGCAGAGGGCGCAGAGGGCGTCCAGCAGAGAGCCAGTGTGCTGATCAGAGAGCCGTGATCAGCACACTGACTCTGAGTCAGTGTGTTGATCAGAGAGCCGTGATCAGCACACTGACTCTGAGTCAGTGTGCTGATGGAGGGATGGCAGAGCTGGGGGCTCCTCTCCTCTCGTCGCCAGCGCCCTGGGATGTTTCGCCATGGCAACCGTATCCCCGCTTGACTCACTCCCTGTCTCCCCCCCCCCCCCCCCCCCCCCGTGCATGGAATAATGATGAAGTTAAGATAAAAAAAGAGATTAAAGAAATAGATCTGACAAATCAAATGTGATTGTATTTGCATGCATGTTCTTATGTGTGTTAACTTTCTTTCTATGTGTGTGTGTGTGTGTCTCTCTGTCTATACGTACGTGCTCTGTGTGTGTGTGTGTGTGTGTGTGTGTGTGTTTGTGCATGCGTGTGTGCGTGTGTTAGATGTGTCTGAACTGTGTTCCAGTTTGGCAGACCCTCCATGCCGCTGATGCCACGGGCTCTGGCCTGGTCAAACAGGAAGTCCTGAGGAACGTTCTCTGCAACTTCCTGTTTCCCATGAGCCCTCACTCCTTCCACCAGCTGACCAGGAGGTAGCTCTCATCCCAATCCTCCTCTGTCTTGAATCTGAAATCTTCTTCCTGAACTGAAGCATGTGTAGCTATAGCTCTTTGACCTATAAACCCTCAAATGGGCGTTTTCCTGTGCAAAGAAAGTCAAAAATAAAAAGACCTTGAGAGCAGACATAGAATAACACAATATAGCCAATACACCTTCAGAAAAGTCATACTTTTATGATGAATTAAACCAAGGATAAAAGCTACAGATAATCAAATCAGCAGTCAGATTGTTCATGTTGAATGTCCGTTCTTTTATTACTCTGTGTGGGTGTGTGGGTGTGTGCACGTGTGTGTGTGCGTGCGTGTTGTGTATGTGTGGGTGTTGTGTTTGTGTGGGTGTGTATGTGTGTGCACGTGCGTGTGTGTATGTGTGTGTGTGCTTCGTGGCCATGCGTGGTGTGTGTGTGTGTGTGCGTGCGTGCGTGTTGTGTATGTGTGGGTGTTGTGTTTGTGTGTGTGTGTGTGTGTGTGTATGCTTCGTGGCCATGCGTGGTGTGTGTGTGTGTGTGTGTGTGTGTGTGTGTGTGTGTGCGTGAGTGTGTGCCTGTGTGTGTGTGTACGCGTGTGCGTGCGTGTGTGCGTGTGTGTGTGCGTGTGTGTGTGTGTGTGTGTGTGTGTGTGTGTGTGTGCGCGTACAGATACGGAGTTAAAGGAGGCGGGCCGGTGAAATGGAAACACTTCCTGGGTCACTTCCTGGACCCTGCGGAGTGGACGGACAGCCGGCCCCCCAGCGCTGACGGGTCAGTGAGGGACAAAGTGGGGGGGGACCCGTCTCAAGATGGCCGTGTGCCTGAGGCCGGATATGAAGAATATGTCTCAGCATATGGCGTCTTATCACCATTCATATATCATATCTCATGTGTCAAATCGCATAATTAATTACTGCTCTTTATGTCTGCTGGAACAAGAAACTAGTATTGGGCGAAATGTATTAAAATGAGTATTATTATATTTAATAATATTATCTTAATTAAGTCTACTGCAATTGTTTTGACAAACTAATTGATTCAATAATTTTATTGTGCTATATTTCTTACTCTAAATTTTTCTTTTCTCCCCCTCTTCTCTCATCTCCCCTCCTCTCCTCTACTATGTCTCCTCTACTATCTCTCCTCTGCTCTCCCCTCACTCCTCTCCTCCCTTCTCCTCCCCTCTCATCTCCCCTCCTCTCCTCTACTATCTCTCCTCTCCTCTCCTCTCCTTTCGCCTCCTCTCCACTCCTCTTCTCCCTCCTCCTACCCTCTCATCTCCCCTCCTCTCCTCTACTATCTCTCCTTTCCTCTCCCTTCCCCTCCACTCCTCTCCTCCCTCCTCCCCTCTCATCTCCCCTCCTCTCCTCTACTATCTCTCCTCTCCTCTCCTCTCATTTCGCCTCTTCTCCACTCCTCTTCTCCCTCCTCCTCCCCTCTCATCTCCCCTCCTCTCCTCTACTATCTCTCCTCTCCTCTCCTCCCTCCTCCTCCCCTCCTCTCCTCTACTATCTCTCCTCTACTATCTCTCCTCTCCTCTCCTCCCTCCTCCTCCCCTCTCATCTCCCCTCCTCTACTATCTCTCCACCCCTCCTCTACTATCTCTCCTCTCCTCTCCTTTCGCCGCCTCTCCAGGTCTCTTCATCAGCTGCTCCCTAAGGAGATCTCTTCAGATCTGGAGGAGGTGTACTCTCGACTGGAGGGGATCTTCCACCTGCTGGACCCGGTAAGGACTGGAGCGTTAACCCCGAAGACCCCCCTCATACCTTCCGCCGAATGGAACTGGGGCATGTGTCAGGCTAGGGGAACGCGGTCGTTCACACCGAGGTAAAATGTCCTCGCCGCGATGTCGCCAACACACAGACCAGAGGGCAACAAACACAGGTCTTCAGGTGGAACTGTTGTCGACCCGTTGCAGTCAGTGGTGTGTGGACCTCATTCACCTAGCGGCCATCTTGGCTCTAAACGCGAGCTGGGCGGGGGGGAAACCCAGCTCGCGTTTAGAGCCAAGATGGCCGCTGAATGAGCCCTGTTGGGGGGCGGCTGGGTCTAAATGCTGGATGCTGCGTTATCGATGTTGTATGCGAGCGCGTTCATCCCTCATCGTTGGCCGGCCTCTTCCTCACCTCCTCTCGGCTAGCCTTACACCGGCCGTCGATGTCGCGAACGTGAAGCTTAGCGTGTGTCTGTTTTTAACATATTAGCACACAAGTAAAGTATACAGTGTGCGTGGATCACAGAAGATAAACACAAGGAGACAGGAAGTGACGTGACGAGACAAAACCCGAGGGACGCCGCCGCCGCCGCCGCCGCCGCGACACATGGCTGCCTGTATAAGCAGAACGAGAGAGAGCGCTGAGAGAGCTCCACCGCCGTCTCCACCCTCTTGTTAAGACGGCGGTGGAGAGAACCCTGATGAGATGTCTGCATATGGCCGCCGGTTTGCCACTCAATCAGCGGCCATATGCTGCGCTGACAAGCCTCCAGTCCGCCGTTCTGCCTCTTTAATTTCAAATCAGTTCACTTAAGAGCTGCATGCGACTCTTTTCGAGTTGGACTAAACTTTAGTTGAAGGCTGGTCGGGGGAGTGGGGGGGGGGGGGGGGGGGGGGGGGGGAGGGGGGGGCAGTTAATTTAAAGGCTTGCTTGATGTTGTCGCTGCTACTCAAAAAAGCCGCAACCAGATACCAAGTTTGAGGAAGCGGGTGCATTTTTGCATGCTTGCGTGTATTGTGTCTGTGTGTGTGTGTGTGTGCGTCTGCGTGTGTGTGTGTGCGCACACATGCATGTACCCTTGTTTGTGTAGCCTCTCCCAGACTTGAATCGCACGTACCTGCCAAAATACCCGTCCTTTCATGGCGCGGGGGGATGGAAGAGGGAGAATCCCCCCGTCGGCCGTTTTTAATAAAGGATTCACCGAGCGGCTGATCAAACGGGACTTCTTACCCGATCATCCGTTAGCGAGCGTTTCGTTCCCTTCAACCAAAGCAGGTGTGAAGTCAGCCACGCGTCTGGGTCTCATCGGGCAGCGCTGCGGTGCTCAGAGGGACGATGCCAGGCCTTTGTCTGTAACACAGAGCCTGGCGCAGGGCGGGAATCAGGGAATACAAGGAACCGGTGGATTGAATGAACAGGTGAAGTCAAAGAATGAGGGAATACAAGGAACCAGTGAATCCAGAGAACCAGTGGATCCAGAGAACCAGTGAATCCAGAGAACCAGTGGATCCAGAGAACCAGTGAATCCAGAGAACCAGTGAATCCACAGAACCAGTGGATCCAGAGAACCAGTGAATCCACAGAACCAGTGAAGGGAAAGGTGTTGAGTCGTTCGGCTCTGCACCCTGATCAGCACCCTGATCAGCACCCTGATCAGCACCCACTGCGCCCTCCACCGGAGGCTTGACCAGAACGGCGTCCTTGTCTCCTCAGAGCGGTTCTGGAGGGGTGGCGCGGGCGGAGCTGCGTCGGGCCCTGGAGGGGCCGTACCTCCACCCGTCCCGAGGCAGACACCCTGACAGACCGCCCAGGCTGCGCCTCGGACCGGCCCGGGTCAGCCAGCTGCTCAACCTGCTGGACCCCGGGCACACGGGCCTGGTGCAGAGGGCCCGCCTGGAGACGCTGTGGCCCTGCGCGGGGTCCACGCCCCGGGGCAGGACTCCCCCGTCACCCTCCCGCACTGAGGGCCCTGCTCCCATCCTGGGAGAGAGGGGAGAGGGAGGAGGGAGACAGGTAGTTGTGTGTGTGTGTGTTAATGGGAGTGTGTGTGTGTTAATGTGGGCGTGTTTCTGTGTGTGTGTGTGTGTGTGTTAATGTGAGTGTGTTTATGTGTGTGTACGTGCGTGTGTGTGTGTGTGTTTATGTGTGTGTGTGTGTTAATGTGAGCGTGTGTGTGTTAATGTGGGCGTGTTTATGTGTGTGTGTGTGTGTGTGTGTGTGTTAATGTGAGTGTGTGTGCGTTAATGTGGGCGTGTTTGTGTGTGTGTGTGTGTGTGTTAATGTGAGTGTGTTTATGTGTGTGTACGTGCGTGTGTGTGTGTGTGTTTATGTGTGTGTGTGTGTTAATGTGGGCGTGTTTATGTGTGTGTGTGTGTGTGTGTGTGTGTTAATGTGAGTGTGTTTATGTGTGTGTACGTGCGTGTGTGTGTGTGTGTGTGTTTATGTGTGTGTGTGTGTTAATGTGAGCGTGTGTGTGTTAATGTGGGCGTGTTTATGTGTGTGTGTGTGTGTGTGTGTGTGTTAATGTGAGCGTGTTAATGTGAGTGTGTTTATGTGTGTGTGAGTGTGTTTATGTTTGTGTATGTGTTAATGTGAGCGTGTTAATGTGAGTGTGTTTATGTGTGTGTGTGTGTGTGTGTGTGTGTGTGTCTGTGCTGCACCAGGGAGAGCAGCAGGTCCAGGAGAACCTTGGTGGCCATCTGGGTTCTGGGTTGGCTGCTCTGCGTCTCTCTGACCCAGAATGCAGCGGGGCGGTCCCACGCGATGACCTCATGAGGTCACGCTACGCCAGACCCATCTCACACACACACCGTGCCGAGTAGGTCGTCGTCTGGACACACACACACACACGCACGCACGCAGGCAGACACGCACGCACGCACGCACGCACGCAGGCAGACACACACACGCACACACACACAAACACAGACAAATACACACACACACATGCACGCACTTGCTCACTCACTCACTTACTATTCACTCACTCACTATTCACTCACTCGCTATTCACTCACTCACTCTATTCACTCACTCACTTCCTCTTCTCACTCTATTCACTTACTCACTCTATTCACTCACTCACTTCCTCTACTCACTCTATTCACTCACTCGCTCTATTCACTCACTATTCACTCACTCGCTCTATTCACTCACTCACTCACTTATGCCCTCTACTCACGCTATTCACTCACTCACTCTATTCACTCACTATTCACTCACTCACTCTATTCACTCACTCACTTCCTCTACTCATCTATTCACTCCCTCACGTCCTCTACTCAGCTACTCGTCACGGATCAGTCAGTTACAGTAGCCACATAGGTAGCTGCATATGAAGATAACGTAGTACCGTATAACATAGTTACTGTAAAACTGTGGAAGGTTTGCAGCTTAAAAGTTTAGAAAACAATAAAAATAGTTCCTACGGTGATGCAGTCATTTTTGGTAGTGATTAGCCAAACACAAACACAACGTATCACATATTGTGCTGCTGTGTCCCGTTAGGTTTTAATTGAGTTTCAAACACACCTTGTTTTCTTTAATAGAGGAAACAGGTAAATGTTAATGCAGTCATGCTGAGCCTTCAACACATTAAATAAAAAAGTCATTATCTTTGGAAGCCTCGGAAACTTTACAAAAATGTTTAGTCAGCAATCCAACGACAAGGGCTGCATTAATGTGTGTGTGTGTGTGTGTGTGTGTGTGTGTGTGTGTGTGTGTGTGTGTGCGCGTGATGGTGAGAGAGAGAGATGTTAATGGCAAGATAAACTCACTTCTATCACTACCATTACCATATTTCTCTACTGTACTTGCAGTCTAGATTTCACCTTTTTTATGGCACTTCGTTTTTTTCCTTTGTTTATGTTAAGCTTGTTAAACAAAAATGGCAACGTTAATGTTTAGTTTCCATATGCTGAGAGAGAGAGAGAGAGAGAGAGAGAGAGAGAGAGAGAGAGAGAGAGAGAGAGAGAGAGAGAGAGAGAGAGAGAGAGAGAGAGAGAGAGAGAGAGAGAGAGAGAGAGAGAGAGAGAGAGAGAGAGAGAGAGAGAGAGAGAGAGAGAGAGAGAGAGAGAGAGAGAGAGAGAGATCTTAAGCCATATTAAGTGTATTTGTCGAAAGATACCCAAGAGATTATTAGATGAAGATGAGCGATCGGATCAGGAGTCCTGGCCGATCTGCGATGACGGGCGGCCTCGTTAGCTGCCCTCCCTGGACAGACTTAGTAACGATGGAGACATCCTGTACTGAGATCTTGGTATTACACAGGACAGCGAATCAGATTGCTTACACAACCATCTCCCCTGCAGAGAGAGCCTACGCCCAGACCACACTGGACCGGACCACAGTGGACCGGCCCATACTGGACCAGACCACACTGGACTGGACCACACTGGACTGGACCATAGAGGACCAGACCATAGCGGATTAGATCACAGTGGACCAGACCACAGTGGACTAAACCACACTGGATCAGACCACACTGGATCAGACCACACTGGATCAGACCACATTGGACCGGACCACACTGGACCGGACCACAGTGGACCAGACCATAGCGGACCAGACCATAGTGGACCAGACCACAGTGGACCAGACCATACTGGACCAGACCACACTGGACCAGACCACACTGGACCAGACCATAGTGAACCAGACCATAGCAGGCCAGACCACAGTGGACCACACCACAGTGGACCAGACTACAGTGGACCAGACCACAGTGGACCAGACCACACTGGACCAGACCACAGTGGACCAGACCACAGTGGACCAGACCACAGTGGACCAGACTACAGTGGACCAGACCACAGTGGACCAGACCACACTGGACCAGACCACACTGGACCAGACCACACTGGACCAGACCTCAGCCCACTGCAGTCCCCCTCCAGGTCCACAGGGGGCGCCGGAGCACAGAGTATCCTGGAGATCGTGTTCAGGAGGATGAGGGAACGTCTGGAGCAACGCGGCACGACGCTGGCTGAGCGTATCCAGGCAACCGCGCACCCCAGCCTGGACGGAACACTCAGCGAGAGAGACCTACGGAAGGTCAGAAGGGTCAAAAGTTTTTTGGGGGGTTAAATGTTGAAAATACATTTTCACCATCAATTATTGACTGTGAGAAACAATGTGAAAACTGAACCGTGATACTGTACTAACAATCAATGATTGGCCTAGTTGTGTTTGTTCTATCACACCGGGTGTAAAGTTTAACTTCATGATATATATATATATATATATATATATATATATATATATATATATATATATATATATATATATATATATATATATATATATATATAATATAATACATGGAAAGGGCGAGGGTGGAAAGTAAAAAATAAAAACAACACAATTCATGCATTCACTTTTGGTTGAGTTGTTCAATGTTCGGACAAACTTGAGACTCCGGATTTTTCGTACCTTGATTTGATGTGACCTGGCCAGGCAGGTACGCCTTGGCTCAGTGCACAGGACCCAGGTACGCCTTGGCTCAGTGCACAGGACCCAGGTACGCCTTGGCTCAGTGCACAGGACCCAGGTACGCCTTGGCTCAGTGCACAGGACCCAGGACCCAGGTACGCCTTGGCTCAGTGCATAGGACCCAGGTACGCCTTGGCTCAGTGCACAGGACCCAGGTACGCCTTGGCTCAGTGCACAGGACCCAGGTACGCCTTGGCTCAGTGCACAGGACCCAGGTACGCCTTGGCTCAGTGCACAGGACCCAGGTACGCCTTGGCTCAGTGCACAGGACCCAGGTACGCCTTGGCTCAGTGCACAGGACCCAGGTACGCCTTGGCTCAGTGCATAGGACCCAGGTACGCCTTGGCTCAGTGCACAGGACCCAGGTACGCCTTGGCTCAGTGCACAGGACCCAGGTACGCCTTGGCTCAGTGCATAGGACCCAGGTACGCCTTGGCTCAGTGCACAGGACCCAGGACCCAGGTACGCCTTGGCTCAGTGCACAGGACCCAGGTACGCCTTGGCTCAGTGCACAGGACCCAGGTACGCCTTGGCTCAGTGCACAGGACCCAGGTACGCCTTGGCTCAGTGCATAGGACCCAGGTACGCCTTGGCTCAGTGCATAGGACCCAGGTACGCCTTGGCTCAGTGCATAGGACCCAGGACCCAGGTACGCCTTGGCTCAGTGCACAGGACCCAGGACCCAGGTACGCCTTGGCTCAGTGCACAGGACCCAGGTACGCCTTGGCTCAGTGCACAGGACCCAGGTACGCCTTGGCTCAGTGCATAGGACCCAGGACCCAGGTACGCCTTGGCTCAGTGCATAGGACCCAGGACCCAGGTACGCCTTGGCTCAGTGCATAGGACCCAGGTACGCCTTGGCTCAGTGCACAGGACCCAGGCTGAGGTTGGGTCTGCTGTCACCCGGCTGTGTTGGATCGTTCTGAACAGACGACGCGCAGAACCCCTGAACCGCTCGACAAGAGTGGAACAGGAGGAGCCACGCTGCTCCTGGTTTATGGATTGATTTGATCGGTGTTGTGACGGTGTTGTGACGGTGTCAGATCCTGGAGGACAGCTGGGTGGTGCTGGAGGACGGACACTTTCACCACGTCACCAGACTGCTGGGCTTCAAACACGGACGCCTGGCCCGCACTACGCTCCTGGACAAGTACCAAGGTGAGGGGGAGGGAGGGAGGGAGGGAGGGGGAGGAGGAGGAGAGGGAGGGAGGGAGGGAGGGGGGAGGAGGAGGAGGAGGAGGAGGAGGAGAGAGGGAGGGATGGATGGAGTGGATTGGGGCAGAACCTCATGACCAGAGGCA
>JACYXH010000408.1:400000-410000 GCA_026745465.1 Lota lota | reverse complement strand
GCATGGTTGTTTGTTTCTATGCATGAATGCATTGTTCTGTGAGCATGTGTGACTCTCCGTGCCTGTGTGTGTGTGTGTGTGTGTGCGTGGTGTGTGTGTGTGTGTGCGCGTGTGTGTGTGTGTGTGTGTGTGTTTGTGTGTGCGCGCGGTGTGTGTGCTAGTTCGCGTGTGTGTGGGCTGAGCTGCCCGTGAGTGCGTCAGGGCGGCTGCGCAGCGGAGAGTTCCTGAGGCGCTACGGCGCCGCGGCCGTCCCAGCATGCACCTCTCCAGCGCCTGGAGAGAGAGCTTCATCCACCGTGTCGAACGCCCGGCGCCCGGAGACCGCTGGAGCGGTTCTGCGACCGCAGGTAGAACCCTGAGCGGTTCTGCGACGGCAGGTAGAACCCTGAGCGGTTCTGCGACCGCGGGTAGAACGCTGAGCGGTTCTGCGACCGCGGGTAGAACCCTGAGCGGTTCTGCGACCGCAGGTAGAACCCTGAGCGGTTCTGCGACCGCAGGTAGAACGCTGAGCGGTTCTGCGACCGCGGGTAGAACCCTGAGCGGTTCTGCGACCGCAGGTAGAACCCTGAGCGGTTCTGCGACCGCAGGTAGAACGTTGAGCGGTTCTGTGACCGCAGGTAGAACCCGGAGCGGTTCTCGCATGACTGAAAACATTTGAATTCAAATTCAATGGGACTTACTTTCTGTGTAAAAATGAAGAAGTAAACAAGGTAGAGAAGGGATGAAATCCATCAAAACATGTCCTGTCATTAAAATAACTTCCAGTACTATCGTAAGATTCACACAGAGACGGCACTGAAGAAAATAAAACATTTCTTGTCTTTTACTGCTTTTGTTCAAAATGACTTGAAATCATTTCTCTAAAGAATAGAGCCAGTCCACCCATGACGCAATCAATCCAGGGATTTATCACTCTCCCAAATCGATTTATCATCTCTGGAGAACCATGGTGATAAAACACCTCCCAGAAGCTTCCCACGGAGGACAGGAAGAACTAGTCCCCTCACTTCCACCCTGATCTCTGATCCAGCAGTCCTACTGTGTTACAGCAGAACCTCTGATCCAGCAGTCCTACTGTGTTACAGCAGAACCTCTGATCCAGCAGTCCTACCGTGTTACAGCAGAACTTCTGATCCAGCAGTCCTACTGTGTTACAGCAGAACTTCTGATCCAGCAGTCCTACTGTGTTACAGCAGAACCTCTGATCCAGCAGTCCTACTGTGTTACAGCAGAACCTCTGATCCAGCAGTCCTACTGTGTTACAGCAGAACTTCTGATCCAGCAGTCCTACTGTGTTACAGCAGAACCTCTGATCCAGTAGTCCTACTGTGTTACAGCAGAACCTCTGATCCAGCAGTCCTACTGTGTTACAGCAGAACCTCTGATCCAGCAGTCCTACTGTGTTACAGCAGAGCCTCTGATCCAGCAGTCCTACTGTATTACAGCAGAACCTCTGATCCAGCAGTCCTACTGTGTTACAGCAGAACCTCTGATCCAGCAGTCCTACTGTGTTACAGCAGAACTTCTGATCCAGCAGTCCTACTGTGTTACAGCAGAACCTCTGATCCAGCAGTCCTACTGTGTTACAGCAGAACCTCTGTTCCAGCAGTCCTACTGTGTTACAGCAGAACCTCTGATCCAGCAGTCCTACTGTGTTACAGCAGAACCTCTGATCCAGCAGTCCTACTGTGTTACAGCAGAGCCTCTGGTCCAGCAGTCCTACTGTGTTACAGCAGAACCTCTGATCCAGCAGTCCTACTGTGTTACAGCAGAACTTCTGATCCAGCAGTCCTACTGTGTTACAGCAGAACCTCTGATCCAGCAGTCCTACTGTGTTACAGCAGAACTTCTGATCCAGCAGTCCTACTGTGTTACAGCAGAACCTCTGATCCAGCAGTCCTACTGTGTTACAGCAGAACCTCTGTTCCAGCAGTCCTACTGTATTACAGCAGAACCTCTGGTCCAGCAGTCCTACTGTGTTACAGCAGAACCTCTGATCCAGCAGTCCTACTGTGTTACAGCAGAGCCTCTGGTCCAGCAGTCCTACTGTGTTACAGCAGAACCTCTGATCCAGCAGTCCTACCGTGTTACAGCAGAACTTCTGATCCAGCAGTCCTACTATGTTATAACAGACACCCTCCCTCCCTCCCTCCCTCCCTCCCTCCCTCCCTCCCTCCCTCCCTCCCTCCCTCCCTCCCTCCCTCCCTCCCTCTCAGTCTGCTCCTCAGTGCCGCTCCAGGGTTTGGTCCACCGCGGGGAACAGCAGGAGAGGAAGTCCTCCAGACAACAGGAAGTGGCGGCGGGACGTTCACACAAGCCCCGCCTCCTTCCGGGGTAACTGACCAATCACATCACAGCACGGAGCGAACCAACCTGAAATAGTTGAGATGCGTGTGTGTGTCTGTGTGTGTGCATGCATGTGTTTTCACGTGTGTGTGTGTGTGTGTGTGTGTGTGCATGCATGCGTTTTCACGTGTGTGTGTGTGTGTGTGTGTGTGTGTGTGTGTGTGTGTGCATGCATGCGTTTTCACGTGTGTGTGTGTGTGTGTGTGTGTGTGTGTGTGTGTGTGTGTGCGCTACAGACTTGTCGGTGCAGCGTGAGGTCGCTCGCCTGCCCGCCAAGTATGACATCACAAACACGGGACCCGCCTCGCATCAGGACTTCGTACGTCACTTCCTGCTCAAGCTTCGATCCCCGGGGGGCAACAGAGCCTTTCAGAGGAACAGGCTTCCCCCCCCCACTAAGACGGTAACAACAAACAACAGAATACACAGACCCCCCTCCCACTAAGAAGGTCACAACAGAACACAGACCCCCCCCCCACTAAGAAGGTAACAACAGAACACAGACCCCCCCCCCACTAAGAAGGTCACAACAGAACACAGACCCCCCCCCCACTAAGAAGGTAACAACAGAACACAGACCCCCCCCCCACTAAGAAGGTAACAACAGAACACAGACCCCCCCCACTAAAAGGTAACAGGAACAACAGACCCCCCCCCCCCCCCCCCTAAGAAGGTAAGAAGAAACAAACCCCTCCCCCCCCCCCACTAAGAAGGTAACAACAGAACACAGACCCCCCCCCCCCCCCACTAAGAAGGTAACAACAGAACACAGACCCCCCCCCCCCCCACTAAGAAGGTAACAACAGAACACAGACCCCCCCCCCCCACTAAGAAGGTAACAACAGAACACAGACCCCCCCCCACAGACCCCCCCCCACTAAGAAGGTAACAACAGAACACAGACCCCCCCCCCCCACTAAAGAAGGTAACAACAGAACACAGACCCCCCCCCACTAAGAAGGTAACAACAGAACACAGACCCCCCCCCACAGACCCCCCCCACTAAGAAGGTAACAACAGAACACACAGACCCCCCCCCCCCCACAGACCCCCCCCCCACTAAGAAGGTAACAACAGAACACACAGACCCCCCCCCCACTAAGAAGGTAACAACAGAACACAGACCCCCCCCCCCCCACTAAGAAGGTAACAACAGAACACAGACCCCCCCCCACTAAGAAGGTAACAACAGAACACAGACCCCCCCCCACTGAGAAGGTAACAACAGAACACAGACCCCCCCCCACTAAGAAGGTAACAACAGAACACAGACCCCCCCCCCCACTGAGAAGGTAACAACAGAACACAGACCCCCCCCCCACTAAGAAGGTAACAACAGAACACAGACCCCCCCCACTAAGAAGGTAACAACAGAACACAGACCCCCCCCCCCCACTAAGAAGGTAACAACAGAACACAGACCCCCCCCCCACTAAGAAGGTAACAACAGAACACAGACCCCCCCCCCCACTAAGAAGGTAACAACAGAACACAGACCCCCCCCCACTAAGAAGGTAACAACAGAACACAGACCCCCCCCCCACTAAGAAGGTAACAACAGAACACAGACCCCCCCCCCCCCACTAAGAAGGTAACAACAGAACACAGACCCCCCCCCCCCCCCCCCCACTAAGAAGGTAACAACAGAACACAGACCCCCCCCCACTAAGAAGGTAACAACAGAACACAGACCCCCCCCCCCCCCCACTAAGAAGGTAACAACAGAACACAGACCCCCCCCCCCACTGAGAAGGTAACAACAGAACACACAGACCCCCCCCCCACTAAGAAGGTAACAACAGAACACAGACCCCCCCCCCACTAAGAAGGTAACAACAGAACACAGACCCCCCCCCACTAAGAAGGTAACAACAGAACACACAGACCCCCCCCCACTAAGAAGGTAACAACAGAACACACAGACCCCCCCCCACAGACCCCCCCCACTAAGAAGGTAACAACAGAACACAGACCCCCCCCCACTAAGAAGGTAACAACAGAACACAGACCCCCCCCCACTAAGAAGGTAACAACAGAACACAGACCGTATCTAAATGTGTATCCATCTCTCTTTCTCTCAATTGTTTGCAACTTTTTCTGGCTTTTTTTGTTCGTGACAGTAGGATATAGACACGGCAGGGAGGGCTGCCAATGAGCAAAGACAGGTTGCCAGATTTTTCTTAATTCCGTTGGGACATCCAACCCTCCCCCCTCTCTCCTTCAACACTATCTACTCTCTCTCGCTCTCAAAGTAGGGCGCGTTTGGTTTGATTTCCTTTCTTCATTGGCACAGGGGAGTGTGTGTGTCTGTCTGTGTGTGTGTGTGTGTGCGCTCGTAAGACTCCCGCCCCTTCAGAATGTACTGAAGGAAGACGCCCCCCCCCCCCCCCGCTGGGCGTCACGTGGTGCGTGGGTTGTGTGGGTTGTGTGGGTTGAGGGCCTAATCTGGCAACCCAAGGACTGCCACCTTCCAAGCGGGCTTCTGAAGCACACAGAACCCGGCATTGTCCCGGCCATCTGGGGCGGCTCCGGACACCTGCACGGTCCTCTAACGCTGCCTCACTTGTTCTGGAGGTGTTTGTCTTAATGGGGCGTCGCGCTAGGCTAGCTGCTGCTAATACAACAGAGAGCGGCTTCATGGGCTAGCTGCTGCTAATACAACAGAGAGCGGCTTCATGGGCTAGCTGCTAATACAACAGAGAGCGGCTTCATGGGCTAGCTGCTGCTAATACAACAGAGAGCGGCTTCATGGGCTAGCTGCTGCTAATACAACAGAGAGCGGCTTCATGGGCTAGCTGCTGCTAATACAACAGAGAGCGGCTTCATGGGCTAGCTGCTGCTAATACAACAGAGAGCGGCTTCATAAGCTAGCTGCTAATACAACAGCGGCTTCATGGGCTAGCTGCTAATACAACAGAGAGTGGCTTCATGGGCTAGCTGCTAATACAACAGAGAGTGGCTTCATGGGCTAGCTGCTAATACAACAGAGAGTGGCTTCATGGGCTAGCTGCTGCTAATACAACAGAGAGCGGCTTCATGGGCTAGCTGCTAATACAACAGAGAGCGGCTTCATGGGCTAGCTGCTGCTAATACAACAGAGAGCGCTTCATAAGCTAGCGCTAATACAACAGCGGCTTCATGGCTAGCTGCTAATACAACAGAGTGGCTTCATGGGCTAGCTGCTAATACAACAGAGAGCGGCTTCATAAGCTAGCTGCTAATACAACAGAGTGGCTTCATGGGCTAGCTGCTAATACAACAGAGTGGCTTCATGGGCTAGCTGCTAATACAACAGAGTGGCTTCATGGGCTAGCTGCTAATAACAACAGAGAGTGGCTTCATGGGCTAGCTGCTAATACAACAGAGTGGCTTCATGGGCTAGCTGCTAATACAACAGAGAGTGGCTTCATGGGCTAGCTGCTAATACAACAGAGAGTGGCTTCATGGGCTAGCTGCTAATACAACAGAGTGGCTTCATGGGCTAGCTGCTAATACAACAGAGAGTGGCTTCATGGGCTAGCTGCTAATACAACAGAGAGCGGCTTCATGGGCTAGCTGCTAATACAACAGAGTGGCTTCATGGGCTAGCTGCTAATACAACAGAGAGTGGCTTCATGGGCTAGCTGCTAATACAACAGAGAGTGGCTTCATGGGCTAGCTGCTAATACAACAGAGTGGCTTCATGGGCTAGCTGCTAATACAACAAGAGTGGCTTCATGGGCTAGCTGCTAATACAACAGAGAGCGGCTCCGTTTCTGTGGACAAATATTTTAATATTTGATTTCTTTTTTCACATTTGTCCGAATCTGACCAACGGAGAACGCAGCTCCCCGACCAATGACGTCAGTGCTCCAACCTTTGCACCGATTTTCCACAGAAACCGAGGTGACGTTGCAAACTGCAATTGTTTCACAACGCACGTACGAAGCCGCTCTCTCTTATATTAGCCGAATGTGGCGGTACCCCTTTAAGGGACAAACCAAGGAGCTGCAGAACAAGCGACCTTATGTTAGCATTGCGTTAGCGTTGTGTTAGCGTTGTGCTAGCATTGTGTTAGCGGTGTGTTAGCGTTGTGTTAGCGTTGCGTTAGCGGTGTGTTAGCATTGTGCTAGCGTTGTGTTAGCGGTGCGTTAGCGTTGTGTTAGCGGTGCGTTAGCGTCGTGTCAGCGTTGTGTCAGCGTTGTGTCAGCGTTGTGTCAGCGTTGTGTTAGTGTTGTGTCAGCGTTGTGTTAGCGTTGTGTCAGCGTTGTGTGAGCGTTGTGTCAGCGTTGTGTTAGCGTTGTGTTAGCGGTGCGTTAGCGTTGTGTCACCGTTGTGTTAGCGTTGTGTTAGCGGTGCGTTAGCGGTATGTTAGCGTTGCGTTAGCGGTGCGTTAGCGTTGTGTTAGCGTTGTGTTAGCGTTGTGTCAGCGTTGTGTCAGCGTTGTGTCAGCGTTGTGTCAGCGTTGTGTTAGCGGTGCGTTAGCGTTGTGTCAGCGTTGTGTTAGCGTTGTGTTAGCGGTGCGTTTGCGTTGTGTCAGCGTTGTGTTAGCGTTGTGTTAGCGGTGCGTTAGCGGTGTGTTAGCGTTGCGTTAGCGGTGCGTTAGTGTTGTGTCAGCATTGTGTTAGCGTTGTGTTAGCGGTGCGTTAGCGTTGTGTCAGCGTTGTGTTAGCGTTGTGTTAGCGGTGCGTTAGCGGTGTGTTAGCGTTGCGTTAGCGGTGCGTTAGCATTGTGTCAGCGTTGTGTTAGCGGTGTGTTAGCATTATGCTAGCGTTGTGTTAGCGGTGCGTTAGCGTTGTGTCAGCGTTGTGTTAGCGGTGTGCGGCGTAGTCGTGGTTGTAGGAGGATCGTTGTACTTCCTGTGTTTCTCACCTCATTGTGTTTTTTTACCGTGTTTTCCCCACCCTCTGCTCCGACCCGGTTGGTGCCGGCTGGTCATGTGATCCGGCGTGTGTCTCAGACGGGACGTCCCGCGGTGCTCACGGGTCAGTGTGTGGAGGTCCTGCTGAGGGTCGACCGCACGGTACGGTTGTCATGGCGCTCCATCCGGCACGCCTTCGCGACCTACGACCCCGGGCGTACAGGACGCATCTCCACGCAGGACTTCAGGAAGGTAGAGTGAGAGAGGGGGAGAGAGAGGGGGAGGGGGGAGAGAGAGGGGGAGGGGGAGAGAGAGAGAGAGAGAGAGAGAGAGAGAGAGAGAGAGAGAGAGAGAGAGAGAGAGAGAGAGAGAGAGAGAGAGAGAGAGAGAGAGAGAGAGAGAGAGAGAGAGAGAGAGAGAGAGAGAGAGAGAGAGAGAGAGAGAGAGAGAGAGAGAGAGAGAGAGAGAGAACTGTGTTAAACAGTTTGAGATGTGGAGATGATAGGAGTATAATTAATTATATATACTAATATTTCACAAAGAATATTAAGGTCTGATGGGGGATAAGAAATTATAAAGAGATAGATAGATAGATAGATAGATAGATAGATAGAGACTGTAGATAGATATAAAGGTGGATATGTCAGTGAACTGGGCAACAGTCAGACATTACTTCCCTAACTGCATTACAATGCACTAATCAAATCAATACAGTCTCAAACTCTCCTGACTATAGGCCTAAAGGGTGAAGGCTTCTTAGGAGGGCAACAGGTGCCATAATGGCTCCACATAATGCTAGCATAACACTAATATACACACACACACACACACACACACACACACACACACACACACACACACACACACACACACACACACACACACACACACACACACACACACACACACACACACACACACACACACACACACAGGGCAGCCAATCAGCTGTGTTTCCTCCCTCCAGGTGCTGCGGTGTTTCAGAGTGAGTCTGACGGAGGAAGACTTCTTCCATCTCAGCTCCTTCTTCGACGCCAGCGCTCTGGGCACCATCAGCTACAACGACTTCCTCAGGGCCTACCTCCACTGAAGTCCCCATAAAACACACACACACACACACACACACACACACACACACACACACACAGGTCCCCATAAAACAGGCAGACACACACACAGCTGAACGGGGACATTGCAGACCTGATTAATTATAGGACCGGGAGAGTGGTTCCTTTCCCAGAGCAGCTTATATTAACGAAACTAATTAAGGAAAGTAAAATGTAAAATAAACCAGGAGAGGTAAATTAGGCGATTAGAGCGATTGCTCCATGATGGGTTTTACAACACTGTTTGTTTCCTTGTGTGATCCGGCGACTCGCGGCCAGTTTGCCGTTGGTTGCGCTGGCAGAAGAGGAAATAAAGTGTTGGTTTTTAACTACGTCTGGAGCCTGGAAGTGCTGAGCGGGGTTGTTTTTATTTATTTATTTTCTGACGGTGGCGGGAAGGGAGACGGCTGACAAGGAGATTGGGGAGACGTCACTCCAGGGAGACACGATAATCATGAGAGGACGGGGGGGGGGGGGGGGAGGAGAGAGAGAGAGAGAGAGAGAGAGAGAGAGAGAGAGAGAGAGAGAGAGAGAGAGAGAGAGAGAGAGAGAGAGAGAGAGAGAGAGAGAGAGAGAGAGAGAGAGAGAGAGAGAGAGAGAGAGAGAGAGAGAGAGAGAGAGAGAGAGAGAGAGAGAGAGAGAGAGAGAGAGAGAGAGAGAGAGAGAGAGAGAGATGAGGAAAAGGTAGAAAGCCTGGAACAGTTCATCAGAGGACTCGTTCAAAACAGGACAAAAAAAGAGAATCTAAATGTGGATGAAGAACAAAGAGTGCAGACAGGAAGTAGTTCTTGTCTAGAGAGGGGGAGGGAGAGAGAGAGAGAGAGGGAGGGAGGGAGGGAGAGAGAGAGAGGGAGGGAGGGAGGGAGGTGGAGAGAGAGAGAGAGAGAGAGAGGGAGGGAGGGAGAGAGAGATGTGAAGCACTAGAGTCTACGAGAGCTCATTGTGTTCGTGGAAAGTTGGAGAAAAAACCTGAAAAAGCACCACTGGAACGAAGGAGTGAAACCCCCCAGGGATTACTAATGTAATTATTTGAATGGAGGTTCTCATTAGAATGAGCAGCGCTGTGAAAGATCTGCAGAACAAAGAGAGGGAGAGATAGAGAGGGAGGGAGAGAGGGAGGGGGAGAGGGGGAGAGGGAGGGAGGGAGAGAGGGGCAGAGGAGAGGGAGGGAGAGAGGAGAGAGAGGGGCAGAGGAGGAGTGAGAGAAGGGCAGTGGAGGGGGGGAGAGAGAGAGAGGGAGAGAGAGGGGCAGAGGAGAGGGAGTGAGAGAGGGGCAGTGGAGGGGGGGAGAGAGAGAGAGGGGCAGAGGGGCAGAGGAGAGGGAGGGAGGGAGAGCAGTTAAGCCACTAGAAATGAGTTCTCCGTTCTGAACTCTAATTGATAGGAGAGCGATACTTGTGATCTGAACTAAAGTGGGGATCTGGGAAGAGATGAAGAGAAATGACTTCCCGTCCCCTTCTTCAGTTCCACTTTGGGGTTTAATGAAACCAAAGAGAGTCAGACCAGGAGGGCAGAAAGGAGACAGGACGTCATTCTCACAGTTAAGTTTTTATTCGATTTATTTCATCGGAGAAGAAGAAAATAAGAGAGGCAGAAATTCTTGCAGGTTTTTTTTTTTTTTTTTAAGAAAAGCTTCTGTACAATGTACACAGCGTGTTGCTTCAGTGTTCGCTGAGGTTCACCCCCAGGTAGGACATCTCCCCCGCTG
>JACYXH010000408.1:382500-395000 GCA_026745465.1 Lota lota | reverse complement strand
GGAGGGGGGGGGGGGGGGGGGGGGCGGTGGTGGCAGGATGTTTTCAGGGCTGCTTCCCTCTAATGTGTTTTTAAACTGTCCTCGTCTTCTCCTTCCATTCATTCCCTCCCTCCCTCGCCACATCCCTCCATTTCCGTGTCAGATCCATTCTTGCTCGGCAAGACAAAGAAAGCGTTCTCCATTCATCGCCTCGTTCCTTTGTCTCCCCGTCCTCGTGTCCTCGCGTCCCTTCTGCTAAACTTAACCTCATCCCTCGCTTCTCCCCTTCTGTCTTTCCTTCCCTCTCTCCCTCTCTCCCTCTTACACTCTCTCTCGCTCGCTCTTTCTCTCTCTCTCTCTCACACACACACACACACACACACACTCTCTCTCTCACACAAAATGTCTCTCTCTCACACACACACACACACACTCTCTCTCTCTCACACAAACAGTCTCTCTTACACACACACACACACACTCATACACACCCACACACACAAGCACTCTCTCTCACACACAAGCACAGTCTCTCACACACACACACACACACACACACACACACACACACACACACACACACACACACACACGCTCTCTCTCTCTCTCTCTCTCTCTCTCTCTCTCTCCCTCACACAAACAGTCTCTCTTACACACACACACACACACACACACACACACACACTCATACACACCCACACACACACACTCTCTATCACACAAGCACTCTCTCTCACACACAAGCACAGTCTCACACACACACACACACACACTCTCTGTTCTTCCTCATGAAGATAAAAAGGCAATTCCTCCTTCGCGCTCTCCTCTCCTTCTCTTTATCGCCACACTTAAAAGACGGCGTTCTGCCACAGCGCAACCAGCGGCTCCATTGTGTCCCCCCCCCCGCTGTGTTCCCCTTCACACGGCCACCCCCCCCCCCATGTCTGGTACATTTTATTCCTGCTTTTCATTCAAAGCGTCTGCTGTCGTAGTTTTATCTCCGCGGGTCCCTTCTTCACCCGGCGGCCATCTTGGTTCTAACGCTAGCCGGGTCCCTCCGCCCAGCTAGTGCTGAGAACCAAGATGGCCGCCGGGTGATCCAAAGGGTTCGACCAGCTGGACGGCAACAATTGCAAACAAACGGTTGGTAGCTATTGGCCGTTTTGTTCTTTGGGAGAGAGTCCATTAAGGAAAAGAAATTTGTCTCACGCTAGTTATTCTCAAACTCCAGTGTGTGTGAGTGCGCTTGTGTGTGCGTGCGCGCGCGCGCGTGTGTGTGTGTGTGTCTCATGCATTGGTAACCTGCTGTAACTAGTCCATATGCCGGAGGCTTGCCAGCAGATAGGCGGAGACACATGGCTAAGCTGAATAGAAAACACAAGCTTGTGTTCGCAGCCCAACGCAGACACAGGAAAATCAATCACACACACTTGTCTGCACAGCACATCTGCAGCGGGAGATGAGCTGTGAATGTGTGTGAGAGACACAAAGAGTGTGTGATTTGTTTTGATGCCTCTTTGCAATTGTTATGTATATGTACTGCGTGCGGTTGTGTGTATGTGTGTGTGTGTGTGTGTGTGTGTGTGTGTGTCTGTGTGTGTGTGTGTGTGTGTGTGTGTGGGCGGGGGGGGGGGGCTGTGTGTGTATGGACGTGAATGTGACTGTGTGTGTGTTTGCATGTGTGTGCGTGCTTAACATCGTAGGGACTATTTGTAAGCGCGTGTGTACGTACTTTATGACACTTGCTTGCACCTGATGGATATTACGACTTACACTTGTTTTTTTCAGTCATCTGCCATATGCAAGACAAGAGGGCTGTGTGAGTGTGAGTGTGTGTGTGAGTGTGTGTGTGTGTGTGTCTGTGTTTTTCGTTGTGTAGATGAGTGTGTTGTTGTGATGAGCTACACACACCCAGTGAGAATAAAACATAAACGCAAGAGACTTGAGAGCTAATTAATCAAAAATGATGCAACCTCCAGCTCTATTTTGGGATGCATTTTGTTGGTGGTGATTTATATATTTCCATGTGTTTTTGCGTCAGTAATGTGGCTAATTGTTCGTTCTCCAGTCTCACTGAGCCACTGGTTCTGCTCACGTTCATCTGTCATTTCATGCAGACACACTTCTTCTGCTGCTGTCCCCTGTACCTTCTCTCTCCCTCTCCTCCCTCCTTCCCTCTCTCCTTTCTCTCTCCCTCTCCTCCATTCCCTTCTCCCCTGTACCTTCTCTCTCTCTCCTCCCTCCTTCCCTCTCTCCCTCCTCTCTCCTCTCTTCCCTTCTCCCCTGTACCTTCTCTCTCCCTCTCCTCCCTCCTTCCCTCTCTCCCTCCTCTCTTCCCTTCTCACCTGTACCTTCTCTCTCTCTCCTCCCTCCTTCCCTCTCTCCCTCCTCTCTCCTCTCTTCCCTTCTCTCCTGTACCTTCTCTCTCCCTCTCCTCCCTCCTTCCCTCCTTCCCTCCTTCCCTCTCTCCCTCCTCTCTCCCTCTCCTCTCTTCCCTTCTCACCTGTACCTCCTCTCTCCCTCTCCTCTCTTCCCTCCTCCCCTGTACCTTCTCCCTCCCTCTCCTCCCTCCTTCCCTCTCTCCCTCTCCTCCCTTCCCTTTTCCCCTTTACCTCCTCTCTCCCTCTCCTCCCTCCTTTCCTCTCTCCCTCCTATCTCCCTCTCCTCCCTTCCCTCATCCCCTGTACCTCCTCTCTCCCTCTACTCCCCTCCCTCCCTCGCTCTCACCTCATCCCCTCCCTTCCCTCCCTCTCCCTCCCTTCTCCCCTCCCTCTCCTGAACTTCTCTCCTTCCCTCTCCTCTCCTTCCCTCCCCTCTCCCACCCTCCCACTCTCTCCTTCCCCTCCTCCCTCACTTTTCTTCCTCTGTACACATTAGGATTTAAATACGACGTCCATTCATCTGTTTGAGATCTGAGTGAGTGAGTGAGTGGGTGGGTGGGTGGGTGGGTGAGTGGGTGGGTGGGTGGGTTAGTGAGTGACAGTGTGCACCACTGTGTGTGACTATTTATGTATGCATTTGTGTTTTTGCTCTGAGTTTATGTTCTATTATTTTGCATGTCTTTGTATGTGTGTGTTTCTGTTTGGTGTGTGTAATATCTTTATTTGCTGAGTGTGTGTGTTTGTGTAGTTTCTTTATTTGCTGTGTGTGTGTGTGTGTGTGTGTGTGTGTGTGTGTGTGTGTGTGTGTGGAAGTGTGTGTGTGCATGTGTGGAGCTGTGTATGAGTGTAGTTTGACCTCCAGAGATATTGTGCAGGTTTCCACAGCTCCAGCAGGACAGGGATCAGTAGTGAGGATGTGTGACACGCCCGTCTCTGACACACCTTCTCTGACACGCCCGTCTCTGACACACCTTCTCTGACACGCCCTTCTCTGACACGCCTTCTCTGACACGCCCGTCTCTGACACACCTTCTCTGACACGCCCGTCTCTGACACACCTTCTCTGACACGCCCGTCTCTGACACACCTTCTCTGACACGCCCGTCTCTGACACACCTTCTCTGACACGCCCGTCTCTGACACACCTTCTCTGACACGCCCGTCTCTGACACGCCCGTCTCTGACACGCCTTCTCTGACACGCCTTCTCTGACACGCCCGTCTCTGACACGCCTTCTCTGACACGCCCATCTCTGACACGCCTTCTCTGACACGCCTTCTCTGACACGCCCATCTCTGACACGCCCATCTCTGACACGCCTTCTCTGACACACCCATCTCTGACACGCCCATCTCTGACACGCCCGTCTCTGACACGCCTTCTCTGACACGCCCGTCTCTGACACACCCTGCCATGCCCTGTGTGTGTGCTGGTGTGTGTGTGTGTGTATGAACGTGTGCATGTGTGTGTGTGTATGAACGTGTGTGTGTGTGTGTGTGTATGAACGTGTGTGTGTGCATGTGTGTGGGTCCCTGTGTGCGACTGTGTTCCATGGCCATTCTGTGGTGTGTAATGCCGCTCTCACCCAGCGGGGGGCAGTGTGTGACCAGGATGTCTGTGGAGTCGGGGATCTGGTTCCACTTGTCCAGCAGAGCCTGACCCCTGGGCAGGTTGAAGCCCCAGCCGTAGTACCACGGCTGCCTGCAGGGGGAGACAGAGGGACACTTTCACTTCATTTATTCTTTTCCAGTCATCCTATAATCACAATTACAGATGGAAAACGCTGCCCATGGCGTAACTTCAAACACGATTTTTGAAGACACCCCCCCCCCCCCCCAACCCTCTACCCCCCCAAAGAGGGAACTGGCATTTATTTGTATTGAATTTAATAACTGCTTTTGAACTGCTACCACACACGCACACGCACACAGACACGCACGGACGCATTCACGCACACACAGGTCATGGAAATGAAAAATCACTGAAACAATAAATATAAACAATAGAATCAACAATGATGAAAGAACGAGAGAGACAAAGAGAGAGAGAGAGACAAAGAGAGAGAGAGAGAGACAGACAGAGAGAGAGAGAAAGGAAGAGAGACAGACAAAGAGGGAGGGAGAGAGGGAGAGGACAAATGAAGGTCGACTGGGAGGCTACATGAGGACATGAAGGAGGAACAAAGCGAACGAGGAGCTCTGGGTTTAGATCTTTAACGGCGATCAGAGGTCAACTGGGACGACCTCGCCCCCCCCCCCGCTGGAACCCCCGTGAACGCCACTAACTGTCAACTCCACCCGCGCGGATTGTCTAACCCCGCCCACAGACGCGATTCAGGTGCAGCGCTGCCAGCAGAGGTGGAGTTATAGAGCTGGGCCGCGGGAGGATGGAGCCATAACACCACCACCTGACGGAGGGAGGGGAGGGGAGGGAGGGAGGGAGGGGAGGAGAGAGAGGAGGGGGGAGGAGGGGATGAGGGAGAGGAGGGGGGAGGAGAGGAGAAGATGAGAGGAGAGGAGAGGAGAGGAGAAGAGAGGAGGTGAGGAGAGGATGGGGGAGAGGAGGGGGGAGGAGAGGAGAGGAGAGGAGAGGAGGTGAGGAGAGGAGAGGATGGGGAGAGGAGAGTAGAGGAGGGGAGGGGAGAGGAGGGGAGAGGGGAGGGGGGAGGAGAGGAGGGGGGGAGGAGGGGATGAGGGAGAGGAGGGGGGAGGAGAGGAGAAGATGAGAGGAGAGAGAGGAGGTGAGGAGAGGATGGGGGAGAGGAGAGAGAGGAGGGGACGGGGGAGAGAAGGGGCGAGGCGAGGAGGGGAGAGGAGGGGGGAGGAGAGGAGAAGAGGAGAGGAGAGGAGAGGAGAGGAGGTGAGGTGAGGAGAGCAGGGGAGAGGAGAGGATAGGGGAGAGGAGAGGAGGGGGATGGGGGAGAGAAGGGGCGAGGAGAGGAGAGGAGAGGAGAGGAGAGGAGAGGAGAGGAGAGGAGAGGAGAGGAGAGGAGGTGAGTGAGGAGGAAGGTGACCAGAAAAAGAAGCAGAGGAGTGGAGATGTTGAATGGAAATGAGGAGAGGGGAGAAGAGAGATGAGCGGAAGATGAGGAGAGGAGATGAGAGAGTCAGAAAGCAGAAAGCCTTGATGGGGGAGGAAGGGGGAGGAAGTATCCTTCCACGCTGATAGCCGACGCCTCGGCCCGTGAGTGACGGAGGAGAAATTAACATGTCACTTACAATCTGCGGCGAGATCCATCTTCCTCGGAGACGCACGGCTCGCCACGCCCGTGTGTAACCACGGCGACGCGACACCCGGCCGCCGGGACCATCCCCCGTTTTGCTTATTTCCTTTTTCCTTTTAATTTGCAGAGTGCAGTCGCTCGAAAAGCCAACTTTTATCAGGCGGCGTGTTCAGCGGGACATCAGATGAGGACATTTTGGGAATCATTTCCTGGCCGTGTGCGCGTGTGAGTGTGTGCGTGTGCGTGTGTGCGTGTGTGAGTGTGTGAGTGTGTGAGTGTGTGAGTGTGTGAGTGTGCGTGTGTGAGTGTGTGAATGTGTGAGTGTGTGCGTGTGTGAGTGTGTGAGTGTGTGAGTGTGCATGTGTGAGTGTGTGCGTGTGTGAGTGTGTACATGTGTGTGTGTGTGTGTGTGTGTGTGTGTGTGCGTCTGGCTGCCATGCTTGAGGGACGTCAGGGACAGATGGGCAGACAGACACTCAGACGTGCCTGAAGACAGCGAAAGATAGCCTACACACACACACACACACACACACACACGCACACGTGCGCACACACACGCACACACAGAGGCCTGTGACAAAGACGATAGACACAGGGCTACCCACAACCTGGGTTCACTTGCTCCACTAAAGGTCAAGGTCACCACTGGGCACAAAGAATCCTGGGAAATGTAGTCATATTTTAAGTGGAGCACGTTTCAATCAGTTGATCATCAAAGTGCTAACGAACTATGGGACGCAGCCTGATAGCACCGCTTCATAATTTACATATTATTAATATAATATTAAAACATTTCGATCCGCCCCTAAGCATATTAATAGCACCGTGAAATATTCATGTTCTCTTCAGCATGAACCTCTCGATCGGAATGAAATTTATGCTGTAGATACTCTCCATTTGAATGTAGAGAGGGGGAGAGAGCGGGGGAGGGAGAGAGAGAGGGAGAGGGAGAGAGAGAGGGAGAGGGAGAGAGATAAGAAAATGTGTAAAGGACATTTACGAATGTCGCCACCCCCCCCCCCCCCCCCCACCCCCCCAAAAAAAAAAGATTGATGAGATTTTAAAAGCAATAACTTTTGATTTCCAAAAAACTGCCAAAAACTTTGCTTGTCCAAATTGATCTTTCTATACTGGATGTGTATCTGCCGAATAAAAACACATAAATCTAAAGTACATCTTCCAATATGTCATGCATCTGTTCCAGCTGTCAGTCCTTCGTCATTTAGAAACTTTAATCCCGTTGCATCAATCGCTTCATTCACAACACCAAATAAATACAAACGGTAAACTGCTTCCCAAACTACTTTAAAAGTGAGAGTTGGATTTAGTTTCAAACCACCTCCTACGGCTACGCATTGTAAGGGCGCAAATTCGATGCCGCCAGGGCAGATGTAGGTGTGCGCGAAATCACCGTCTCCGCAACACAAAAACCCTGGGAAACGCAAACCCGGATAATCCAATATGGAAGTCTCGTCGTCAGGCCTCACTTCGTGTTCTGCGGAGCGAACCCGAGACTCTTCCGCGACGCTGAATTCCACCGATAATATCCTACCTTCTGAAATAGAATATCTGGTTGCGTGTCAGGGGGGGATTGGAACACACAACGTCTTTACGGTACTGTTCGTAGCCGTCGCTCTGCTTGACATCGTTGTTTTGAGCGAGAGCAGGAACAGATGTTGAGTGGAGACGCACGGATTCCCAGGCGTGACCGCGGGCCACGCAATCGAGGAAAAACAACCAGATTCAAACCATTACTTTGATTTGATGATGCGCCTGCAGCAAGAACAGACGCAAGCGCGCGCACACACACGCACACACACACAGACCTGCACACACACACACACACACACACACACACACACACACACACACACACACACACACACAGACCTGTACAAACACACACACACTCACACACACACACACACGGACGTGCTCAAACAAACACACACACACAGGCTTGCACACACACACACACACACACACACACAGACCTGCACAAACACATACACATACACACACACGGATGTGCACAAACACACACACACACACACACACACAGACTTGCACACACACACACAGGCTTGCACACACACATACACACACTCTCTCACACACACACACGCACACACAGTAAAAAGGTATATTACTGACTTCCAAAAACAATAGACAGGTAGACACTGACAAACACAATTAATTAACACATCTCACCGCTCTGTTCAGATGTGTTTTTACGGTTCAACACATTAGACTCATTTCAAACACAACCCCTTCGGTTGCTGTGATGTTTCTCTCTGTATTTGTGAGTGTGTGATCGTGGGTCTGTGTGTGTGTGTTTATGTGTGTGAAATGTTATAAAATAAATGCTGATATGATAGCAACAATCCTATGAATCATTCAAGGCCTGTAGCCCACGACCATCTCTCTCGCTCCCACTCTTTCTCCCTCATTCTCTCTCTCTCTCTCTCTATCTCCCCTTCGGTCTCTCTCTCCCCCCCTTTCTCTCCCTCATTCTCTAACTCTCTAGTTCCCCTTCACTATCTCCCTCTCCCTCCCTCCCCTCTCTCTCTCCCCCTCTGTCCCCCTTCTCTCTCTCCCTCCTCTCTCTCTCTCCCCCTCTGTCCCTCCTCTCTCTCTCCCTCCCTCCCCTCTCTCTCTCCCCCTCTGTCCCCCTTCTCTCTCTCTCCCTCCTCTCTCTCTCCCCCCTCTCTCTCTCCCCCCTCTGTCCCTCCTCTCTCTCTCCCTCCCTCCTCTCTCTCCCCCCTCTGTCCCTCCTCTCTCTCCCCCCCCTCTCTTTCTCCCTCCTCTCTCTCTGACCTCTGACCCCTGCTCCCTCACTAGTAGTCCGAGTTTAAGTGAAATATTAAATATTCAAGCCAACAGCTGAATCCCCCCCCCCCCGCCCCCCGCCCCCCTGCCTCCTCCCCCAGGTCCGTCTCTGAAACGCCAACTATTACTGAACCGATTAATAAATGCAGTCCAGATGAAGCATTACCAAAACAATTACATCAAAACCTCCCTAAACAACCTCTACCTTCATAACCACCACTGAACTTGGGCCCTTCAAAGCTGTCATGTAATATGATGCAGAGTATGTGTATCCAAAACACTACGCAAAATAAATCAAATTGACAAGACCGACGCAAATGTGAATGAAGCAATGAATGAATGAATGCATGAAACACCAAGTGAAGCACTGAAGTGAGGTGGAATAAGTCACAAAGGGGAACATGTTGATAACATGTGATGTGATAACATGTGATGTGATAACATGTGATGTTGATAACATGTGATGTTGATAACATGTGATGTTGATGTGATCTCAGGTAGATCAGAGTGCACAGGTACACGAGGAACCATCGCCTGTTTAATTAGTTAATTAACGATGTTGTCATGGTTTAACGACACTAATTACCACCTGGAGGGCACACTGTTTGATACTGGGAGGGACACACACACACACACACACACACAATAGACATACGCACATGCAGACACACAGACACCACAAACAACAGACATAACACCCACACACAAACATACACACATCACACGCACACACACAAACACACACAGAACATGCACACACCCACACACAGAACATTCACACACATGCATACACACAAACACAGAACATTCACACACATGCATACACACAAACACACACACACACCCACACACAGAACATTCACACACACGCACACACACAAACACACACACACACACACAACTCTGGGGTTGGGGGGGTGAATGCTGTAAGATGACGTGTTTGTCAGCTTCCAGAATATTTATTATTATATTAGACGTGTTATTATAGCTGGGTTATTAATCGCTCCTCTTCATAACCTCCTCATGCTCTCCTTATTAGGGCTGTGTGTGTGTGTGTGTGTGTGTGTGTGTGTGTGTGTGGGCATGCATGTATTTATGATGTGTGTGTGCGCTGTTGTATAATGTATTGTATATGTATATTAGTTAGTATGTCGATAATTGTGCATGTCCATATTATTGATGTAAGCATGCATGTATGTATGTGTGTGTGTGTGTGTGTGTGTGTGTGTGTGTGTGCATATGTTTGTGTGTGCGTCTGTGTGCCTGTGTCTGTGCGTGTGTGTGTCAGCGTGTGCGCGTGTGTGTGTGTGTATGTGTGCGCATGTGTTTGTGTGTGTGTCTGTGTGCCTGTGTGTGGGTGTCAGTGTGTGTGTGTGTGTGTGTGTTTTTGTGTGTGTGTGAACTGACTAATATCCGACTAATATGCATGGCAAACACAAGCCCGTCCTCGCTGTTTGTTCCCCACATGTCCAATTAGTTTCCCTCACCACCTCGCCGCTCACTGTACCTCTGGCTCATTTGAGGAATCAGCAGAATGAGTAGATTCTGTTTGTTGTTAGCGGCACTGTTGTGTTACCATACATCCTGACCTCTGTGTGTTTGCTTTAGGAAACACGTGTTCGCTGCTCCGATAATATTAGGATGCATTATTAGCATGTTCTCCATTTCAAAGAGTCTCCCTGGGTGAAAGTGGTTGTAAAATGAAGAAATGGAAACATAGACGTGGACATCGCACTCTCATTTCCCGGTGGAGTCAGACCCACTCAGTGACCAGTGACCCACTCAGTGACCAGTGACCCACTCAGTGACCAGTGACCCACTCAGTGACCAGTGACCCACTCAGTGACCAGGGACTCAGTGACCAGTGACTCAGTGACCAGTAACCAGTGACTCAGTGACCAGTGACTCAGTGACTCAGTGACCAGTGACTCAGTGACCCACTCAGTGACCAGTGACTCAGTGACTCAGTGACCAGTGACTCAGTGACCAGTGACTCAGTGACTCACTCAGTGACCAGTGACTCAGTGACTCAGTGACCAGTGACTCAGTGACCCACTCAGTGACCAGTGACTCAGTGACTCAGTGACCAGTGACTCAGTGACCCACTCCGTCTCACTGCATTCATGACGCCAACAACACAAACGAATCCCTGAAACCAGAACAAACCATATGCTGTCTGTTTATTACATGCAGCTCTTTCAATAGAAGGTTGTGTTCCAGAGCTGCCTTGCTCCGAGGTCACACAACACGGGGAGAAGCCCCAGAGAGGGACTCCTTGGAGAGAGAGAGGTGCTGAGTAGGCAAACCAACCATGAAAATAAAATAACTACAACAGAATAATAAAATCATAGTGTAATTCCGTAATATAAATAAAGCACACACACACATCTGCAAGATAGAAGGGTGAGATGGAGAGAGAGGGTCAGAGACAGAGAGACAGGGAGAGAGAGAGGGAGCAAGAGAGAAAGAGGGAGGGAGGGAGGGAGGGAGGGAGGGAGGGAGGGAGAGAGAGAGAGTAAGAGAGAGAGAGGGGAGAGAGAGCGAGGGAGAGTAAGAGAGAGAGGGAGTAAGAGAGAGTGAGAGGGAGGGAGGGAGAGAGAGAGAGAGAGGGAGCAAGAGAGAGAGGGAGCGAGAGAAAGAGAGAGGGATTAAGGAACACACAGGGAGTGAAAGGCTATTTTAAACATGTTACACACAAAGACGACTATTCAATTTGAGTATAAATCCCGACACACAGTTCTGCTCCTCACACGCTGAGCGCTTTGGGTTCAGAACTTTGATGTTTAATCACGGACATGCTTGTACCCCATACAGGCTCATCCTCACAGCTGGTGGCCAGGGAGATGGTGCGTGTGTGTGTGTCAGTGTGAGTGAATTTGTGTGTGTTTGTGTGTGAGTTAGACAGAGAGTGAGAGAGAGAGATAGAGGGAGTGAGAGAGAGAAGGATAGAGAGAGAGGGAGAGGGAGAGAGAGAGGGAGAGAGAGGGAAAGAGAGAGGGATAGAGAGAGAGGGAGAGGGAGAGAGAAAGGGAGAGAGGGAGACAGAGAGAGAGAGAGGTAAAGAGGGATAGAGAGAGAGGGAGAGGGAGAGAGAAAGAGAGAGAGAGAGGGAGAGAGAGGGAAAGAGAGAGAGGGATAGAGAGAGAGGGAGAGGGAGAGAGAAAGAGGGAGAGAGAGAGAGAGAGAGAGAGGGAGATGGTACATTGATGGTGTTTTGGTGTTTGCTAACTCTGTTGTCGGTTGCATGGAATTTAATTGCGTTGGTCTGTTGTTTCCTAACAGTCATACCAATAAAGCTCAGTGAATTGAATCGAATCAATTTGAGAGAGGAGGAAGTGGTGAGATGAGGGTTAGGAGAAGAGAGAACTAAATAAATAGAGGAAGGGAGAGAGGGAGAGGGAGAGAGATGGAGAGATGGAGAGAGGGAGAAAGAGAGGGAGAGGGAGAGAGTGAGAGGGAGAGGGAGAGAGTGAGAGGGAGAGGGAGAGATGGAGAGAGGGAGAAAGAGAGAGGGAGAGGGAGAGAGTGAGAGGGAGAGGGAGAGGGAGAGAGAGGGAGAGAATAACTGGCAATAACATTAAAAAGGATTAGAGATGTGACAGCTTTCTTTTCAGCGTCGACGTTATCTGTCTGCGTGTGTGTGTGTGTATATGTGTGTGTGTGTCTGCGTGTGTGTCTGCATGTGTGTGTGTGTGTGTATGCGTGTGTGTGTCCGCGTGCGTTGTGTCTTCTTTTTCTTGTCTAAACTCTACTTACTCTACTCTGTTTTCCGATGATCCCAAAAAACAACACGGGGTTCGGCACAATTACCGCACACTCCCCACTCCGCTTTTAGCTAACGACGCTAACTGCTCGCAACACAACTCACTTAACAGCTGGAACACTAAAGGCCAATCAGAGGCCACATCCAATGAAGCGTGACTCCAGCCTGACTATGTTGTGGAAAATCACATCAATATGTGTTGCTGCTCCTTCAGCGGGCGTACTGAGGTCGGGCGGAGGCAGGAGAGGCAGTAGGAGGTGGTGGTGGAGGAGGAGGAGGAGGAGGTGGAGGAGAGAGACTGGGGTTCAACACACCGATAGGATTC
>JACYXH010000408.1:342500-360000 GCA_026745465.1 Lota lota | reverse complement strand
AGAGAGAGAGAGAGAGAGAGAGAGAGAGAGAGAGAGAGAGAGAGAGAGAGAGAGAGAGAGAGAGAGAGAAAGCATTTAAGACAGTGGTGTTGAAACTTTAATGTCCTCACCGCTAGCTGGGCGAGCGAGCCGTATGGGAGGAGAGAGAGAGACGCGTTGGGAAGGAAAGAAGATGAAGGAGCAGCTGAAGGGAGGAAGAGGCAGGACAACAAGGAGAGGAGAGAGAAGCGTGCACGAATGCACACACACTCACATGCGCACACACACACTCACGTGCGCACACGCACACACACCCACACAGAGAAAAACACAGCCATATGTTTGAATATAAAACAAGCAAATAGGGGTGTAGCATACACTCATACACACAGATGTGTACACACACAAACACACACACACACACGACAAACACATGGGACATACACGAACATATGCTTAAGGGAAAACACACACAGGCATGCATATTCACACACAAGAAAAAACACACTTCTGTTCTATTTATCTGAAGCAGAAATACACACACACACACACACACATGCAAGCACACACACGCACAGACACACACACACACAAAATGCCTACACAGCAATCACATCATAGGCCCTAGTTATCTATTATTCAACAGCGAAGATGAACAGAGCTGTAGAGGTGCTAAAGAATGAGGTACACTGTAACCATACAACCCAGGTACACTGTAGCATACAGTACCATAGACAGGTACACCGTAGCATACAGTACCATAGACAGGTACACCGTAGCATACAGTACCATAGACAGGTACACCGTAGCATACAGTACCATAGACAGGTACACCGTAGCATACAGTACCATAGACAGGTACACCGTAGCATACAGTACCATAGACAGGTACACCGTAGCATACAGTACCATAGACAGGTACACCGTAGCATACAGTACCATAGACAGGTACACCGTAGCATACAGTACCATAGACAGGTACACCGTAGCATACAGTACCATAGACAGGTACACCGTAGCATACAGCCCAGATACACTGTAACAACCAACCGCACATTGTAGTCATAAAACCAATTGGCCTTATAGAGATTAGACTTAGAATAAACTAGAGCTTTCAAACAACTGGAAAAAAGTTCTGTGAAAGAACGAGAGAGAAACTCAAGGGAAGAACAAGGTTTAAAAGAGAGAGAGAGAGAGAGAGGGAGAAGGGGAGGGAGAGAGAGAGAGAGAGAGAGAAGGAGAGAGAGAGAGAGGGAGAGAGAGGGATAGGGAGAGGGAGAGAGAGAGAGAGGGAGAGAGAGAGAGAGAGAGAGAGAGAGGAGAGAGAGGGAGAGGATGCACACTTTTAAAGAATTCAAGCTGTCCCATGCTGACTCCTGAGTCGGTTGGGACCATGAGATCTGGGATAAAGCAGAGCAGGAGGAACATCCAGTCCTGTGAGCCAGCTACACTGATCGCCACACGCAAGCACATGTGGAGCCCGCTGGCACACACACGGGACATGCAATCACAGCACACACACGTACACACACACATAAGTGAACACACACACACATACGCGCAAAGAGATTTCGCAATGGCAGCGCACACACACACAAATGCGTATAGTACACGAACACGCTCGCACACACCTACATGCACGTTCGCACACACACACACGCTCAAACACACACACACACACACGCTCAAACACACACACGCTCAAACACACACACACACACGCTCAAACACACACACACACACACGCGCTCAAACACACACACACACACACGCTCAAACACAGATCATAACACAGACCCCAAAGTTAAGAACACACAAAAACACACATTACCATTCAGAAACACACAACGGTGAAACTATTAAGGAAGGTATGCAATCAGCTGTTTATTGTTTACAAAAGATGCTCTGCTTGTGCTTGAGTGTGATCGCTGGATGTTTACACACGCTCGTGTGTGTGTGTGTGTGTGTGCGTAACTGTCTGTGTGTGCGAAAGTGTGTGTGTGTGTGTGTGTGTGTGTTGTGGTATTGTAAGAGAGGCAATGGGAGTCTGATCAAAGCGGCCATTATTGGACTGAATTGGAACATGTGTGTGCGAGTGCCTCTCTCTCTCTCTCTCTCTCTCTCTCTCTCTCTCTCTCTCTCTCAGAAGGAAGCGAAACAGCCTGTCTCTCTCTCTCCCTCTCTCTCTCTCTCTCCCTCTCTCTCTCTCTCTCCCTCTCTCTCTCTCTCTCTCTCCCTCCCTCTCCCTCTCTCTCCCTCTCCCTCTCTATATTGTGTTAAGATTTGGTTTTAACTGTCCCATATAATGATAAACTCCATCTGGAGCGCCAGCTTACTGCCCAGAATGATCACTTCAACACCACCCAGCAAAGTAAGACATTTAGGAGTTGTATATTCTTTGGGACATTTGTACTTTTGATGGTTTCTTTTTTGTATGTCCCACAATTCTCTCTCTCTCTTTCTCTCTCTGTCTCTATCGCGCTTGCAAACACACAGGGTGCACACACACCACACAAACACATACACACACACACACACACACACAAACGCATACACACACACACATACAGTCACAGACACACACATACATGGACACAGATGCAGGTGCACACAAACACACACACATACACACGAAACATAGCCGTATCATGATTGACAGCTCTGTACTCGGGATGGATCACCATGACAACAGAGAGCAGGACTTTGGTGCCAGTCCCGAGGGGGGAGAACACAGACACTCCCTCACACACTCCCCCACATACTCGGGGGAGAGGTACAGAAGCACCCCCATGTCTCCCTCTCCCTCCCCCCTCTCTCTTTCACTCTATCTCCCTACCTCTCTCTCTCTCTCTACCTCTCTCACTCTACCTCTC
Source organism: Lota lota (assembly GCA_026745465.1). Taxonomy (NCBI): domain Eukaryota; kingdom Metazoa; phylum Chordata; class Actinopteri; order Gadiformes; family Lotidae; genus Lota; species Lota lota. The sequence continues at coordinate 357,148 of JACYXH010000408.1, read as the reverse complement.
TTTCACTCTCTCTCCCTACCTCTCTCTAACTCTACCTCTCTCTCTCTCTACCTCTCTCTCTCTACCTCTCTCTACCTCTCTCTACCTCTCTCACTCTACCTCTCTCTACCTCTCTCTCTCTCTACCTCTCTCTCTCTATCTCTCTCTCTGTGTCTCTCTCTGTCCTAGCTCACACTCTCTACCTCACTCTACCTCTCTCTCTCTACCTCTCTCTCTACCTCTGTCTCTCTCTCTCTCTGTTCTAGCTCACACTTCCAAACTACTTTTTTTAGCTCCTCTTGTTCCAGCTGGCCATCACAACTCCTCCTGCTTCGTGCTCCCTCTTTCCTGCGTCCCACTCTTCCTCTGTCTTTCTCTCCTCCTATAAGCGCTCCTCCTCCTCTCCTGTATTGCATTCTTCTGTCTTTCTTGTCTCCGAGCTTCCCTTCACTGGACTGGGGCTGGACTGGACCACTGCCATGGTAACCTGTGGGACCCCCAAGATTGGATTCCGGGGGGCAGGGCACTAGAGGTCATGACCTTGTGATGCCTACCAAGAGAGGCTTGAGAAGGGGAGAGAGATACAACGAGAAAGAGAGAGAGAAAGAAGTAGAGAGAGAAAGAAGGAGAGAGAGACAGAAGGAGAGAGAGATAAAGAAGTAGAAAGAGAGACAGAAGGAGAGAGAGATAAAGAAGTAGAATGAGAGACAGAAGGAGAGAGAGAGGACAGAGAGAAGAAGAGAGAGAGGAGAGAGAATGAGAGAGAGACAGAAGGAGAGAGAGAAAGAGAGAAAGAAGTAGAGAGAGAGACAGAAAGAGAGAGAGAGTGTGTGTAAGCAACAACGAAGGCTGAGCTGAACAGAACAGAAGCCAGACTATAAATATTTATATGAGAGGGCGAGAGGAATCCAGTAGAAGAGAGGGAGAGAGGGGGAGGGAGAGGGGGAGGGGGAGGAATACAGTAGAAGAGAGGGAGAGAGGTGGAGGGAGAGGGGGAGGAATACAGTAAAAGAGAGGGAGAGAGGGGAAGGGAGAGGGGGAGGAATATAGTAGAGGAGAGGGAGAGAGGGGGAGGGAGAGAGAGGGGGAGGAATACAGTAGAAGAGATAGGGAGAGGGGGAGGGAGAGAGAGAGGAAGGAATACAGTAGAAGAGAGGGAGAGAGGGTGAGTGAGGGGGAGAGGGAGGGAGGGAGGCAAGCCTGCTGCTCATCCCAACTTCAGAAGTGGCACTAGCTGTGTTGGGCAGACTTGCATCTTCTCTCTCTCTCTCTCTCTCTCTCTCTCTCTCTCTCTCTCTCTCTCTCTCTCTCTCTCTCTCTCTCTCTCTCTCTCTCTCTCTCTCTGTCCCATGTCTCTCTGTCTCTCTCTCTCTCTCTCTCTCTCTCTCTCTCTCTCTCTCTCTCTCTCTCATCCCACTTCTCTCTTCCCTCAACGAAGAAGGAACTCAAAAGCTCTCTAGCACACACACACGCATGCACACACACACAAACACATACACACACGCACGCACACACAAACACATACACACACACATGCACACACCCACACACACGCACACACGCATGCACACACAAACACACACACACACACACACGCACGGACACACACACAGTTTCTGCCATGGGTTTCTCTGAAGGAGCCTGCTACTCTGGTCATAGCAACAGCAAAAAGAAATAAAGAAAGATAACGTCATGTGATCTTTTGTCGCTAGCGTAGCAACACTCTTTCCCCGCAGATTTGACAAAGAGCTGAGAAAAACTCAACCGAACCTGGTGGTGCAACTGTTATATATACCAGGTGGTGCAACTGTTATATATACCAGGTGGTGTAACTTTAAAATGTACCTGGTGGTGCAACTGTTATATATACCAGGTGGTGTAACTTTAAAATGTACCTGGTGGTGCAACTGTTATATATACCAGGTGGTGCAACTGTTATATATACCAGGTGGTGTAACTTTAAAATGTACCAGGTGGTGCAACTGTTATATATACCAGGTGGTGTAACTTTAAAATGTACCAGGTGGTGCAACTGTTATATATACCAGGTGGTGTAACTTTAAAATGTACCTGGTGGTGCAACTGTTATATATACCAGGTGGTGCAACTTTAAAATGTACCAGGTGGTGCAACTGTTATATATACCAGGTGGTGTAAGTTTAAAATGTACCAGGTGGTGCAACTGTTATATATACCAGGTGGTGTAACTTTAAAATGTACCAGGTGGTGCAACTGTTATATATACCAGGTGGTGCAACTTTAAAATGTACCGGGTGGTGTAACTGTTATATATACCAGGTGGTGTAACTTTAAAATGTACCGGGTGGTGCAACTGTTATATATACCAGGTGGTGCAACTGTTATATATACCAGGTGGTGCAACTTTAAAATGTACCAGGTGGTGCAACTGTGATATATACCAGGTGGTGTAACTTTAAAATGTACCTGGTGGTGCAACTGTTATATATACCAGGTGGTGTAACTTTAAAATGTACCGGGTGGTGTAACTGTTATATATACCAGGTGGTGCAACTGTTATATGTACCAGGTGGTGTAACTTTAAAATGTACCGGGTGGTGCAACTGTTATATATACCAGGTGGTGTAACTTTAAAATGTACCGGGTGGTGCAACTGTTATATATACCAGGTGGTGCAACTTTAAAATGTACCAGGTGGTGCAACTGTTATATATACCAGGTGGTGCAACTGTTATATATACCAGGTGGTGTAACTTTAAAATGTACCAGGTGGTGCAACTGTTATATATACCAGGTGGTGTAACTTTAAAATGTACCTGGTGGTGCAACTGTTATATATACCAGGTGGTGTAACTTTAAAATGTACCGGGTGGTGCAACTGTTATATGTACCAGGTGGTGCAACTTTAAAATGTACCAGGTGGTGCAACTTTAAAATGTACCAGGTGGTGCAACTCTTATATATACCAGGTGGTGTAACTTTAAAATGTACCAGGTGGTGCAACTTTAAAATGTACCAGGTGGTGCAACTCTTATATATACCAGGTGGTGCAACTGTTATATATACCAGGTGGTGTAACTTTCAAATGTACCTGGTGGTGCAACTGTTATATATACCAGGTGGTGCAACTTTAAAATGTACCAGGTGGTGCAACTGTTATATATACCAGGTGGTGTAACTTTCAAATGTACCGGGTGGTGTAACTGTTATATGTACCAGGTGGTGTAACTTTAAAATGTACCGGGTGGTGCAACTGTTATATATACCAGGTGGTGTAACTTTAAAATGTACCGGGTGGTGCAACTGTTATATATACCAGGTGGTGCAACTTTAAAATGTACCGGGTGGTGCAACTGTTATATGTACCAGGTGGTGCAACTTTAAAATGTACCAGGTGGTGCAACTTTAAAATGTACCAGGTGGTGCAACTCTTATATATACCAGGTGGTGTAACTTTAAAATGTACCAGGTGGTGCAACTCTTATATATACCAGGTGGTGCAACTGTTATATATACCAGGTGGTGTAACTTTAAAATGTACCAGGTGGTGCAACTGTTATATGTACCAGGTGGTGTAACTTTAAAATGTACCAGGTGGTGCAACTCTTATATATACCAGGTGGTGTAACTTTAAAATGTACCTGGTGGTGCAACTGTTATATATACCAGGTGGTGTAACTTTAAAATGTACCAGGTGGTGCAACTCTTATATATACCAGGTGGTGTAACTTTAAAATGTACCTGGTGGTGCAACTGTTATATATACCAGGTGGTGTAACTTTAAAATGTACCGGGTGGTGTAACTGTTATATATACCAGGTGGTGTAACTTTCAAATGTACCGGGTGGTGTAACTGTTATATATACCAGGTGGTGCAACTGTTATATATACCAGGTGGTGTAACTTTAAAATGTACCGGGTGGTGTAACTGTTATATGTACCAGGTGGTGTAACTGTTATATATACCAGGTGGTGTAACTGTTATATGTACCAGGTGGTGTAACTGTTATATGTACCAGGTGGTGTAACTGTTATATGTACCAGGTGGTGTAACTGTTATATGTACCAGGTGGTGTAACTGTTATATGTACCAGGTGGTGTAACTGTTATATATACCAGGTGGTGTAACTGTTATATGTACCAGGTGGTGTAACTGTTATATGTACCAGGTGGTGTAACTGTTATATATACCAGGTGGTTTCCGCTGCTTCTTGAATTTCCCCCTCAAAGCATCATCTGAATCTAATGTCGCATACTACTATAAATAAATAAAGCAAAGCACGCCATGGCTTGAAACGCCACCAACACAAGGCGAAGGCCCTCCATTAGTTAGAGATGCTAAAACGCTAATCATCCATCAGCGGCTACAGAATATTAAAGGATTACAGCAAACCTAAACATACATGGTTGTAGGAAGCAACTTGTGCTTTCTCCTAAATGGGGTCGATTGAATGGTTGTGTGATCGAGACTCAAGACGTGTCCACATTTTGGATATGGACCCCTTCACCGCCCGTCACCCACCACCAAACCTTGGCGTCATGACCTCTGATGAACACCCCCCCCCCCCCGGACCACCCCACTGACCTGGTACACAACACCCCCCCACCCTTCCCCCCTTCCCCCCCCCCCCCCCCCCCCCCCCCCCGTCGGACGACCCACATGAGACACCAGGACCATGCAGGGTCCAGGGTCCCCCCCCCCCCCCCACTGACCTGGTACACCCCCCCCCCACTGACCTGGTACACCCCCCCCCCCCCCCCCCCCCCCCCACTGACCTAGCCAGTCGTTGAACTTCTTGACCTCGGAGGGCAGGCCCAGCTCGGTGAAGTCCCCGGCGTGGATGAACACGTCGCCGTAGGGCATCTGGATGGCGTCGGTGCGCGAGTGGGTGTCGGAGACGCACACGAAGCGGGTGAACCCCGGGGGTTTGGGGGTGTCGTGGGCCATGGGGTCCACCCTGGTACGGGGGGACAGAGAGAGAGGCCGTTGGGTCTCGGCAGAGGTAGGAGGATGAATTGTGTTGTTTTTATTGACAACACATTTGCAGAGATGTACAACAAAGCCTTAAAGTCAATGATGTATACGATACTTAACACGCACAATACAATACAATATACTACAATATACTCTGTATATTACATTACACTACAACATACTTCTATACAATATACAAGTATGCTGCTTGAATGCTGCTTTCCCTGCCTGCATTTCAATTGGCTGGATGTTAGGCACGGCCAGAGACTTGATGACATCATCGCTTCGATGAGTTGTTTGAGAGCAACGTCAAAAAGAGAGCGTGGTAAATCACTGAGCCCTGACCGCCGCACAGTGAAAGCCCCGTGATGCCTGCTGCTTTCCAAAAGACCAATCAATAATCACTTGGATCAATCAATCACTGGAGCATAAACCACGTGCCCCCGCCCGCGATGTCCCCCGTGTCGGAGAACACAGCACCGCTGATAGAGGCTTTCCACAGTGGGAAGCACACCAGGTTGTTGTTTAGAGGGAGGGAGAGGGAGAGAGGGAGAGAGAGAGAGAGAGAGAGAGAGAGAGAGGGAGAGAGGGAGAGAGAGAGAGAGAGAGAGAGAGAGAGAGAGAGAGAGAGAGAGAGAGAGAGAGAGAGAGAGAGAGAGAGAGAGAGAGAGAAAACAGAAGCTCTGATAGAGGCTTTCCACAGTGGGAAGCAGACCAGGTTGTTGTTTCTTTCCGCACCTTAATCAGCATGAAAAGGCTTAAAAAATGCAGTAAAAGTGACGTTTAATTACGCTGAGAACGTTGAGATTTAAGGCACGATAAACGAGGAGCACACCACAACAAACAACATCCATCTTATGTCGTCATTTAGTGGGGGATCGTTCTTATTTCACCTGTTTCGGTCGGCATTTTTTCAGAACTGTGTTAGAGACTGGGAGAGAGAGAGGGCAGGAGAGAGAGAGTGGGAGAGAGTGGGAGAGAGAGAGTGGGAGAGAGAGAGCAGGAGAGAGTGGGAGAGAGAGAGTGGGAGAGAGAGAGAGAGACACACAGAGAGAGAGAGAGAGAGAGAGAGAGAGAGAGAGAGAGAGAGAGAGAGAGAGAGAGTGGGAGAGATAGAGAGAGAGAGAGAGAGAGAGAGCAGGAGAGAGTGGGAGAGAGAGAGCAGGAGAGAGTGGGAGAGAGAGAGTGGGAGAGAGAGAGACACACACAGAGAGAGAGAGAGAGAGAGAGAGAGAGAGAGAGAGAGAGAGAGAGAGAGAGAGAGAGAGAGTGGGAGAGATAGAGAGAGAGAGAGAGAGAGAGAGAGAGAGAGAGAGCAGGAGAGAGTGGGAGAGAGAGAGCAGGAGAGAGAGAGAGAGAGAGAGAGAGAGAGAGAGTGGGAGAGAGAGAGGTAGAGAGAGAGAGAGAGAGAGAGAGAGAGAGAGAGAGAGAGAGAGAGAGAGAGAGAAAGAGCGAGTGCGTGCGAGAGAGGCAGACAAAGACACAGCGGAGCGCAGACATGACAAAAAGTAGAGAACATGGCATGGAAGAGCGAGTGTGTGTGTCCTGCGGGAGCGCCCGGTTGTGTGTGTGTTCAGCCCGGTTGTGTGTGTGTTCAGCCCGGTTGTGTGTGTGTTCAGCCCGGTTGTGTGTGTGTTCAGCCCGTGGATCTCTGGGGGGGACGAGGGGGCTGGTGAATAACGCTGCCCCACTTTAGGGCTCCTACACCAGGTAGTGTACACCCTGCACACCCCTGGCAACCCATATACTCCCTCCTCTCTCTCGCTCTCCCTGACACACACACATAATCACACACACACACACACACACACACACACATATACGCACACATATACGCACTCACATGCCACGCGCACACACACACACACAAACACATGCACACATGCACACACATATAAACATACACACACACACACACGCACACATGCACACACATATAAACACACACACACACACACACACTCACACACGCACACATGCACACACATATAAACACACACACACACACACCAATATAAACACACCAACACACACATACACATATGCACAAACACATATAAAGACACACACATAAATACACATATACACACATATACACACACACTCAAACACACACACACACACATATGCACACACACATATAAACACACATATACACACACACACTTAAAGATAGCATGCGGTAAATACGGAGGGAATATTTAAAGTGTGCTATTTTAGGTGAAGTCAACACACAGGAATTCAGTTCTATTAGACCAGGTGGAGGTGTGTCTACTCTCCTCCCAGGTGGAGGTGTGTCTCCTCTACTCCCAGGTGGAGGTGTGTCTCCTCCCAGGTGGAGGTGTGTCTCCTCCCAGATGGAAGTGTGTCTACTCCCAGGTGGAGGTGTGTCTACTCTACTCCCAGGTGGAGGTGAGTCTACTCTACTCCCAGGTGGAGGTGTGTCTCCTCCCAGGTGGAGGTGTGTCTACTCCCAGGTGGAGGTGTGTCTCCCAGGTGGAGGTGTGTCTACTCTACTCCCAGGTGGAGGTGTGTCTCCTCCCAAATTGAGGTGTGTCTCCTCCCAGGTGGAGGTGTGTCTCCTACCAGGTGGAGGTGTGTCTACTCTACTCCCAGGTGGAGGCGTGTCTCCTCCCAGGTGGAGGTGTGTCTCATCCCAGGTGGAGGTGTGTCTACTTCCAGGTGGAGGTGTGTCTCCCAGGTGGAGGTGTGTCTACTCTACTCCCAGGTGGAGGTGTGTCTCCTCCCAAGTAGAGGTGTGTCTCCTCCCAGGTGGAGGTGTGTCTCCTACCAGGTGGAGGTGTGTCTCCTCTACTCCCAGGTGGAGGTGTGTCTCCTCCCAGGTGGAGGCGTGTCTCCTCCCAGGTGGAGGTGTGTCTCCTACCAGGTGGAGGTGTGTCTACTCTACTCCCAGGTGGAGGCGTGTCTCCTCCCAGGTGGAGGTGTGTCTCATCCCAGGTGGAGGTGTGTCTACTTCCAGGTGGAGGTGTGTCTCCCAGGTGGAGGTGTGTCTACTCTACTCCCAGGTGGAGGTGTGTCTCCTCCCAAGTAGAGGTGTGTCTCCTCCCAGGTGGAGGTGTGTCTCCTACCAGGTGGAGGTGTGTCTACTCTACTCCCAGGTGGAGGCGTGTCTCCTCCCAGGTGGAGGTGTGTCTCATCCCAGGTGGAGGTGTGTCTACTCTACTCCCAGGTGGAGGCGTGTCTCCTCCCAGGTGGAGGTGTGTCTACTCACATGTGGACGTGGGGCGGCTGGAAGCGGCCCTGGTTGATGTTGTAGAAGGTGAAGGCCTGGGTGGGGTTGGTGCTGTACTCGTCCACCTCCACCACGGCGGTCGACGCCCCCCCGGCGCCGCCCCGCCCCCCGCGCTGCGTCTGCTGCTGCTGCTGCCGCCGCGCCGCCATGATCTCGGACAGCGTGAAGGCCATGCTTCGCCTGGAGCTGGCGGTGGCGCCGGCCGGCGTGGGGGAGGCGGGCTCGGGGAGGGGCGGGGACTTGGGGGGCGCCGGGCGCGCCGTCAGAGCTCCGGGCGAGACGGCCGGGGGCCGGCTGTGGGCCTGGAGGGGGTCGTGGACGGGTCTGGGACAGCCCTGGGCAGGAAGGTCCTGGAGATGTAGATTGGTGGGTAGTTCAGTGGAAGAGGGGGTGGGGGGGTTAGGTATGTTGGGCTGGGTGGTGGGTCAGTGGGCTGGGTGGTGGTCTGTCAGACTGCTGGGTGGTGGTCTGTCAGTGGGCTGGGTGGTGGGTCAGTGGGCTGGGTGGTGGGTCAGTGGGCTGGGTGGTGGGTCAGTGGGCTGGGTGGTTGGTCAGGGGGCTGGGTGGTCTGTCAGACTGCTGGGTGGTTGGTCAGTGGGCTGGGTGGTGGGTCAGTGGGCTGGGTGGTGGGTCAGTGGGCTGGGTGGTGGGTCAGTGGGCTGGGTGGTGGGTCAGTGGGCTGGGTGGTCTATCAGACTGCTGGGTGGTGGTCTGTCAGGGGGCTGGGTGGTCTATCAGACTGCTGGGTGGTGGTCTGTCAGGGGGCTGGGTGGGGGTCTGTCAGGGGGCTGGCTGGGTGGTAGATTAGTTGACCTGGTGGCTGCTTGCTCTGTCAGATGGTTTGTTGGCGGGTCAGTAGATCAGTGTGGGCTGGCTTGAGAGGTCACCCGTTGGGTGCAGATCTGCCCGCTAAGAGACACGGGGCTGGGCTGGAGACAGAGCGTCAGCTGCCTCTCATCGTCCTCCTCTGGTCCACTGCTCCTCCGTATCCTGAGGACCACAACACGCAGACGTTCCCAAGCCATGAATAACTTGGAAGTGGATACAACTGAAATTATTAGGAAACCGACTGTAATCTGACGCTGAAGCCCAAAAACACAAAGTTATTCCGATTGGTTGATAGGAAAAACATTCCTCTATTTCTAAAATAAAGACCAAGTGTAAAATAGAGCGATAAAGCAGACGGCAGGCAAGCCGTAACCCCCCCCCCCCCCCACCCCCCACCCCACCCCACCCCAATTATAAAGAATTAAATGTAATTGAATGTACAAAGAGATGGAATAATCTTCACTGGGTTTAGCAACAGATATGGAGCCATGAGCACTGCTGTCTGCTGAAGGGCAGTAGGTATTCACAGGTCATGGAGGTCGAGGCAAGTTCGACTGGTTCCCACTGCATCCGCGTGGCTGTACCCCAGAGTCTAGGTGCGTGGCTGTACCCCAGAGTCTAGGTGCGTGGCTGTACCCCAGAGTCTAGGTGCGTGGCTGTCAAGGCTGAGTGGTGTGTGTGTGTATGTGTGTATGTGTGCCTGTGGTGTGTGTGTTTCTGCGAGCGTGCGTGTGTGTGTTTCTGCAAGCGTGTGTGTGTGCGTGTGTGTATATGTGTGCCTGTGGTGTTTGTGTTTCTGCAAGCGTGTGTGTGTGCGTGTGTGTGCGTGTGTGTGTGTGTGTGTATGTGTGTGTGTGTATGTGTGTTTCTGTATGTGTGTGTTTCTATGTGTGTGTGTTTCTGTGTGTGTGTGTGTATGTGTGTGTTTCTGTGTGTGCGTGTGTGTGCGTGTGTGTGCGTGTGTGAATGTGTGTGTTTCTGTGTGTGTTTCTGTGTGTGCGTGTGCGTGTGTGTGTGTGTTCCTGCGAGTGTGCGTGTCTATGTGTCACCACATTCAGCTCATTTCAGCAGAGAGCTCCTGACTGCTGGGACAGACCCTCGGTGCTGAGGAGGTGTGATGGGAGAGGGGGAGACGGCACGGAGGCGATAATTTGGGGGAGGATGGGGGAGAGGACAGGATGGGGGAGAGGACAGGGGGGGGTTTCGCGAAGTCTGCCTGGCATCGGCTGGCGTGTGATGTCAGCGCGCCATCTCAGTGTCTCGTTCACAGCGAGCCCAGACACACACGGCACACTGACATGACACATACACACAACCTGCATGTTGGGGGCCACCTGTGTGTGTGTGTGTGTGTGTGTGTGTGTGTGTGTGTGTGTGGGGGGGGGGTGTTTGGTGTTTGTGTGCATGATGGTGTACATGAGATGTGTACATGGTGTGTGTGACTGTGTGTGTGTGTGCGACTGTGTGCATGGGTTAGTGTCTCTATGTTTGTGTATGCTTGTGTATATGTGTGTGTGTGTGCGTGTACTATATCTTCACATCTACCTGCTCTATGGTTGTGGTTTGAGCTCTTGAACATCTACAGTTTGTGTGTGTGCATGTATGTGTATGTGTGTGGGTTACTGTGTCTCTGTGTGTGCGTGTGTTTGTGTGTGTGAGTTACTGTGTCTCTGTGTGTGTGTGTGTGTGTGTGTGTGTGTGTGTGTGTGTGTGTGTGTGTGTGTGTGTGTGTCTCGTTGGCATATTGTTACTGCAGCTCTCTTCTCATGGAAGAGAGTCACTGTGGACCAGAACCGTGACAGACGTAGACCAGAGGAGCAGAACCTGCTCTGGATCCGGGTCAGAAGCTGCTCTGCTTCCGGGTCAGAACCCGCTCTGGTTCCGGGTCAGGACCTCCTTTGGTTCCGGGTCAGAACCCGCTCTGGTTCCAGGTCAGAACCTCCTTTGGTTCCGGGTCAGAACCCGCTCTGGTTCCGGGTCAAAACCGGCTCTGCTTCCGGGTCAGAACCTCATCTGGTTCCGGGTCAGAACCCGCTCTGGTTCCGGGTCAGAACCGGCTCTGCTTCCGGGTCAGAAACTGCTCTGGTTCCGGGTCAGAACCTCCTTTGATTCTGGGTCAGAACCTCCTTTGGTTCCGGGTCAGAACCCGCTCTGGTTCCGGGTCAGAACCGGCTCTGCTTCCGGGTCAGAAACTGCTCTGGTTCCGGGTCAGAACCTCCTTTGGTTCCGGGTCAGAACCGGCTCTGGTTCCGGGTCAGAACCTGCTCTGGATCCGGGTCAGAACCTAATCTGCTTTCGGGTCAGACCCGGCTCTGGTTCGGGGTCAGAACCGGCTCAGGTTCCGGGTCTGAACCCACTCTGCTTCCGGGTCAGAACCGGCTCTGGTTCGGGGTCAGAACCCGCTCTGCTTCCGGGTCAGAACCGGCTCTGGTTCCAGGTCAGAACCGGCTCTGGTTCGGGGTCAGAACCGGCTCAGGTTCCGGGTCTGAACCCACTCTGCTTCCGGGTCAGAACCGGCTCTGGTTCCGGGTCAGAACCGGCTCTGGTTCCGGGTCAGAACCGGCTCTGGTTCGGGGTCAGAACCGGCTCTGGTTCGGGGTCAGAACCGGCTCAGGTTCCGGGTCTGAACCCACTCTGCTTCCGGGTCAGAACCGGCTCTGGTTCGGGGTCAGAACCGGCTCTGGTTCCGGGTCAGAACCGGCTCTGGTTCCGGGTCAGAACCGGCTCTGGTTCGGGGTCAGAACCCGCTCTGCTTCCGGGTCAGAACCGGCTCTGGTTCGGGGTCAGAACCCGCTCTGCTTCCGGGTCAGAACCGGCTCTGGTTCGGGGTCAGAACCCGCTCTGCTTCCGGGTCAGAACCGGCTCTGGTTCGGGGTCAGAACCCACTCTGCTTCCGGGTCAGAACCGGCTCTGGTTCCGGGTCAGAACCGGCTCTGGTTCCAGGTCAGACCCGGCTCTGCTTCCGGGTCAGAACCTGCTCTGGTTCCGGGTCAGAACCTGCTCTGCTTCCGGCCCTTAAGTCGTCGCATGTGGCCGACCAGCTAGGCTGAAAATAGATTGTGGTATCTAAATGTAATTTCATTTTACACAAAATATTGTACAAATGTTCTCTTTTTGGGACACAAAGCTAATATTTGTTTGGCCAAGATCACACAGCTGGGGATCATTCCCGGGTCACATTCAACGGAGTCTATTTACCATAGAACCATCATCTACAACCAGAGCGGACAACGAAAGAACCGGAACATCCCTATAGCCTAGACGAAGTCCTGTTCTTCAGTTCTTCAGTTCCTGAAGTTCTTCCCAGCCTTAACGGCCCTGCGGACTTCGTTAAGGAATGGAACATCTTCTCAAAAAGGTTAAACGACGGCGATGCCAATTTCAAGTCTTTTCATCTCTTACGGCTCTGCCACCTGAGAAGGTTCCAGATCCCTGCTGTAGTGGACCTTCTAACCCCAGACCAAAGGCTCTGGGCTCCATCCCTTAAAGTCCTCAGTTGACCTGCACCCCCCCCCCCCCCCCCCCCCCCCCCCCCGATAGTCGTTCCTGACCCCCACCTGCTCTTTATCGCCCTGCAGACTCCCTCAGTGTGGGGCGCTGTGGATGAGAGCGTCTGCTGAGAAGACAACACGGGGAAATGGTGATGGACAAGAGAAGGCAAGGGACGACCACTGGACCAGACCACGCGGTAATCAGGGAGGGGGGTTAAGACCAGATTATCCTGTGGTCTGGGGGTCTGGCCCCAGCATAAGAGAAGAGAGCGAATTGTAAGAAGGTAATTTTCTTTGCAGAAGAGAAGTGAAGGAAGAGAAAATAGAAGAGAAAACGAAAAAAAAAAGGGAGAAGGAAAAATAAAAACCAGAGACGGTGGAGTAGAGAATCCTACTGATGTGGGTTTAACGAAAACACGATGAATGAAGAGAGGAGAGGTGGGGGGGGGGGGGGGGGGGGGGGGGGGGGGGGGGGGGGGGGGGGGGGGGGGGGGGGGGGGGGGTTCTGTCTCCGCTGAGCGATGGATGAAAACATGAATAGGAGAGCTTGTGTGACTGATTGGCTGCCCTCTACTCTCCAGCACGCGCTCAGTACAAGCTGAGAGCTGACCCTCGCGACCGCTTTGAACACTGTCTGCCAAGTCGCCCGTCTCAGCGTGGCTGACAGTCCGTAACACGACGCAACTACATCACACCTCAATGCAAGTTATTGTATTGTTATACGAAATATAATTTTAAATGTGGATGAATTCTCTGACGTCCCCATTGCTCAGTTTCATTCGTATTTAATTAAAGAAAATTACATTAATAAAGCATTCATCGCAATTAAATAAATCATTCATAAACCTTTCTCTATTAATTATAGAAACGAACACAACGTTTAAGGATAGTAACAATTAAAATATTCAAGGTTTATGAAATATAAATTATTAACATCCAAAATTACATTTACAAGGATTAACAGTTCCGGTCTATCATAACGCATTACGGGGACAACGGGGACAAGAAAATGCTTTTTAAGATTCTGAGTTTTGACAATAACCCTAACCCCAAAAGTCACTCCGTCTACTTACAGACCACGAAATAAAGTAGCATCCCGCAGAGACCAGAAGCGACACATAAAGCTAAATACGTGTAAAATACATACTACAAGAATGCCGTGAATTCCTGCACGACGTGGATGAGTCTCAATGCGGACACCTCGGCGTTCCCCTTCCTCCAAAAGAGATAAACTCACCCGACTTGGCGCGCTTTTCTTGGTCAATCGCCGCGAGACTTGTCGCACGAGAAGGGCTGAATGTCGTCGGTGGCACGTGTGGTCAGTGGCTGGTCAACGCGCGAGCTGCTCTCTGCCGGGAGTCGCGCTGGTCAGTTTGAACGTGCACCGCGTGGTGTGCACCGACAGCCGTCTAGATCTCGCGGAGAGATCCGAGCTCTGTTCTCTAGTAGAATATTCTCACTCTCTGTCTCCCCCTCCTCTCTCTCTCTCCCTCTCTCTCTCTCCCCCTCTCTCTCTCTCCCTCTCTCTCTCTCCCCCTCCCTCTCTCTCCCTGTCTCTCTCTCTGTCTCCCCCTCTCTCTCTCGCTCTCTCTCTCTCTCCCTCTCCCCTCTCTCTCTGTCTCCCCCCTCTCTCTCTCGCTCTCTCTCTCTCCCTCTCTCTCTCCCTCTCCCTCTCTCCCTCCCTCCCTCTGATCCCTTCTTCTCGCCTGTACCTGCTAAGGAACACAGAAGAAGACAGCGTGCGGCTAAAAATGAAACTTGGAACAGGATGCCTCGCCTGCCGAGGTTTAATTGGCGCATGGCTATGTGATACGTCGACTGGAGGAGACGCCGCTTATACGTACAGAGACGCCGTCTTAGTACCGTTGTGTGTGTGTGTGTGTGTGTGTGTGTGTGTGTGTGTGTGTGTGTGTGTGTGTGTGTGTGTGTGTGTGTGTGTGTGTGTGTGTGTGTGTGTGTGTGTGTGTGTGTGTTATTTGTTCGTCGCAATTACCAAAAATGGTGTCTTCAAATTAAAATGTAACATACAATTATAGGCACCCCCCCCCCCCCCCCCACCCGCCCCCAATTAAATGCAAATTTATATTTGCACGCGACTGAGTGTGTAGCCTCTTTGTAGACCTACTTGGCTTTGTGTTTATGC
>JACYXH010000408.1:327500-337500 GCA_026745465.1 Lota lota | reverse complement strand
AACTCCGTGGAGACGGCTCTCGGGACGACAGCGAGGCTAGCTAGCTTCACGGGGCGACTGGAACCAAGAAGAGCAGATACCGGTCCCGTAGAAGAAGACGCCGACAGGAATAACGAGGGAATGACGATGAACCGCTACGATGGTCACGTGCGCGCGTGTTTGACTGCTCCTATGTTGACCTTGATAACGTGCAGTAGCAGTGTGCTGACATTCCCGCCTTCAGAGAACATATTACGTGGCGTCTCTCGGCTCTGCTGTCCGCTGGGTTGGGAGGAAGGGGAGAAGGTAGGACAACAGGTCCTACCTTCGGGGTCGGTTCGGGGGGGGGGGGGGGGAGAATGATTGTATTCGTAAGGATCTAGAAGAATGCAGGTACCCTGTCGCAGCACACCTTCACCCTCGCTGTTACACAACGCAGCTTTGAATCGGTATAATGGAGACGCCGGGGGGAGGGAACGGACAGATATGTAGTCACAGGATGAACGCATCTGTGTGGAAGAACCAACACTGGTGGTGGAGGAGGTGGAGGTAAGGATGACGGGATCTTTAAGAAGAAGGGGGTGAAGGTGGTGGAGGTGGGAGGGACTTCCGCGAGGCCCCGGCCCCTGGCTCTATTTGTATGGCCGCAGGAACCTGGTGACTTTGGAGCGCAGAAGCTTGATGAAGGAGCGTGGGAACATCTCCTTGGACTCCTGGGCCGTGTAGCGGAAGTAGTTCTGTGGGTGGGCCAGCACGTCGAACAGAGCTTTGATCAGCTTCTTGTCCTGTAGACACACACACGCACGCGCGCACACACGCGCACGCACACACACACGCAGACGCACGCGCACGGACATACACGCAGACGCACGCGCACGCACATACACGCAGACAGACGCGCACGCACACGCACACACACACATACACGCAGACACACTCACACGCACACACACGCAGACACACGCGCACGCACACGCACACACACACATACACACAGACACACTCACACGCACGCACACATGCAGACACACGCACACGCACACGCACATACACACGCACACACACACATACATGCAGACACACTCACGCACACAAACACACACAGAAATACACACACACGCATGCAAACACACACACACACGCACACATACACACACACATACAAACATGTATTGAGACTTGAAACCAAAAATAATATAAAATACATATGAATGTGTGTGATCATATAAACATTTGTTTCTCTGTTGTGTGGTGGCCAATGAGTATCAATATAGTGTGTCTAATATAATATAAATAATATAAATATATACAGTATAATATAATGTAAACATATATAGTATAGAATAATGTAAATACATATAGTATAATATAATGTAAATGTATACAATATAATATAATGTAAACATATACAGTATGATATAATGTAAATATATACAGTATAATATAATGTAAATACATATACTATAATATAATGTAAATATATACAGTATAATATAATGTAAATATGCACAGTATAATATAATGTAAATATATACAGTATAATATAATGTAAATGTATACAGTATAATATAATGTAAATACATATAGTATAATATAATGTAAATGTATACAATATAATATAATGTAAACATATACAGTATAATATAATGTAAATATATACCGTATAATATAATGTAAATACATATAGTATAATATAATGTAAATATATAAAGTATAATAGAATGTAAATATGCACAGTATAATATAATGTAAATATATACAGTATAATATAATGTAAATGTATACAGTATAATATAATGTAAATATGCACAATATAATGTAAATATGCACAGTATAATATAATGTAAATATGCACAGAATAATATAATGTAAATATATACAGTATAATATAATGTAAATGTATACAGTATAATATAATGTAAATATATACAGTATAATATAATGTAAATACATATAGTATAATATAATGTAAACATATACAGTATAATATAATGTAAATATATACAGTATAATATAATGTAAATATGCACTGTATAATATAATGTAAATATCCACAGTATAATATAATGTAAATGTATACAGTATAATATAATGTAAATACATATAGTATAATATAATGTAAACATATACAGTATAATATAATGTAAATATGCACAGTATAATATAATGTAAATATATACAGTATAATATAATGTAAATGTATACAGTATAATATAATGTAAATATGCACGGTATAATATACTATATATATGTAGTATAATATACTGGACTATAAATATAAGTGTGTACCTTCAGGATCTCCTGGTGGTTCTCTGAAGCGTAGAGTCGCCCGTCTCGTACGATGTCCTCAATCAGCTGCTGGTAGTCCTCTGGAGGAGATACAACACACACTCATCATTTCAACCACTTCCTACACACACACACGAACACACGCACATACACATGCGCGCACACACACAGTCCACAAAGCCCGGAACCGACTACTACATTGTACTTGATAAGCTATATACTGAAGTGTTTTGTTAATTAAATACATTTGAATACACGGAACAACATTTTTGGTTAGGGACGGTACATTGATGGTATTTCAGCATCAATATGTGACACAAACACACAACAAATATTGTTGTGTTAGTTTGCACATCCGACCCTTCCTGATATGTTGGTACAGTGAAGAAAATAATATACAAATACAAACACAAAATACATGAATACAGAATTTTTTTATAAAGAAACTAGATATTAAAACGACACAGTTTGTTTGCAGTCAATTTCTGACTTTTACCACAATTTGTGTAGTCAACGTTTTTTTGTAATCATTTATTTTGTAATCATTGTTTGTACGTTTGTAAGAACTGTTGCGGTCATTTCTTTTGTCTTGTGCTAGCGCGCGGGCCTCCGTACCGTCGTACGTGACGTAGGGAACCTGGAACCCTTTGCCGCTGTTCCCCTCGTTGGACTTGAACTGGATCCAGAGCTTGCGTGAGCGCGAGGTGAAGGCGATGGGCCTCTCGTAGGTCTGGCACGTCTCGTAGGTGGTGATGGACGTGGGCAGCGCTGAACGCAACACACAGGAAGACAAACGCTAGCTTGACACTGACAGCAGAGCTAACAGTTTCTCTGGACGGCAGCGGGGGGGGAAATTCAAGGTGGCTAAAGACGATCCGTCAAAGAAGTTGTATGACGATTTGTGTAGTCTGAATTTTTTGGATTGCTGCATTTTAAAGTTATAATTGTTGAACATAAATACTGTGAATTCAATTAAGAGTGATTAATCAAGCACATACATATTTGGGTGGGACTGCTGCTCGCAAACTGGTGTGTATTGTTGAGGTTGGACTCAAACACGTTTCACTCACAGCAAAAAGTCTACAGCATCATAGTCAGCTAAACCTGTTCGCTTAATGTCACCCAGATGGACAACCATCTGCTCTCTTACCGCTCTTCCTCATCACCTGATGGAGAACCATCTGTTCTTATCGCTCTTCCTCATCACCTGATGGAGAACCATCTGCTCTTATCGCTCTTCCTCGGCACCTGATGGAGAACCATCTGCTCTCTTACCGCTCTTCCTCATCACCTGATGGAGAACCACCTGCTCTCTTACCGCTCTTCCTCATCACCTGATGGAGAACCATCTGTTCTTATCGCTCTTCCTCATCACCTGATGGAGAGCCATCTGCTCTCTTACCACTCTTCCTCATCACCTGATGGAGAACCAGCTGCTCTCTTACTGCTCTTCCTCATCACCTGATGGAGAACCACCTGCTCTCTTACCTCTCTTCCTCCTCACCTGATGGAGAACCATCTGCTCTCTTACCGCTCTTCCTCATCACCTGATGGAGAACCACCTGCTCTCTTACCGCTCTTCCTCATCACCTGATGGAGAACCATCTGTTCTTATCGCTCTTCCTCATCACCTGATGGAGAACTATCTGCTCTCTTACCTCTCTTCCTCCTCACCTGATGGAGAACCATCTGCTCTCTTACCGCTCTTCCTCATCACCTGATGGAGAACCAGCTGCTCTCTTACTGCTCTTCCTCATCACCCTGATGGAGAACCATCTGTTCTTATCGCTCTTCCTCATCACCTGATGGAGAACTATCTGCTCTCTTACCACTCTTCCTCATCACCTGATGGAGAACCATCTGCTCTCTTACCACTCTTCCTCATCACCTGATGGAGAACCAGCTGCTCTCTTACTGCTCTTCCTCATCACCCTGATGGAGAACCACCTGCTCTCTTACTGCTCTTCCTCATCACCCTGATGGAGAACCACCTGCTCTCTTACCGCTCTTCCTCATCACCAGCACGTCGCCGCACTCATCCTCCATGGGCAGGAAGATCTCGGGCACCACGATGAGGATGCGCCTCTTGTGGGGGGGGTTGATGGTCCAGATGCAGTCCACGTTGGAGGGGTAGTCCCCCGGGAAGTTGGGGGACTCGATGTAGCCCATGTAATCGCCCAGCTCCCCTCCACACAGTTGGTCTGCGCATCACCAGTAACACCAGTTAGCAACCAGTGGCTCGGTTTGTGGTAAGGTGACACACAAGGAATCAATGTACGAGGTATGTGTGTTTTGTGCACTGCTACATTAAGTACTTAGGAAACACATGCAAGAGCAAATGAGCATCATACTCCACTACGTAGATACTTTACCATAATGTACTATACTATATATTTATATGTAAAGTGGAAGAGTGCAATGATGCAAAGATTTAAGGGCAGGCAACAGTGTGACAGTCCGAAAGATAAGTGGGGCATTTTTGGGCAAAATGTTCACCATTCTGAACCAAGCTGTTTTCTATGGTGTTTCCACCCTTCTTTTCTTTTGTAGTGAAACACTGACCCCTGGTGTCTGACGGCCAGTACTGCAAGCTTAGCCACTTTCTGGACAAGAGCTAAAATGCAACCACAAAATACCCCTGGACCGGCCATTCACGGTCCATTCATGGTCCAGGGCCACAGCTCCAGAGGTAGAGCAGGCCTCCTCACAATAGGAGGGTTGTTGGTTCAATTCTTGGCTTAACCTACCAACGTGTCTTTAACCATGAACTGCTCCTGATGAGCTTGAATGGTATTTACCGTTACACTGTTGTGAATGTGAGACATTAAAACAATACCAACATCACAGTTCCTGAAGTGAGTAGAAACGCCATATATTCTATTGTATTGAGTCCATCGACCGGTCGGCGCCCCAGACGTACTTTTGCATTGGGAGACGTTTGTGGCGCCGTCGAAGTCAGTGGTGGTGTTCCCCGGGCAGGTGATGCAGTAGTTCTGACCGAACTCGGACTGGTACGTCCCGGCTGGGCAGCGGACGCAGCGGTGGGTGCTGGAGTTGTAGTGGTGTCCGGGAGCGCAGTGCACTGGAGGAAGGAAGCAGGAGTCAGGAAGTGATGATAGTGATGATCATGATGATGATGATAGTGGTGCTGATGATAGTGATGTGATGACGGTGATGCTAGTGGTCCTGATGATAGTGGTGATAGTGGTGCTGATGATAGTGGTGCTGATGATAGTGATGATAGTGGTGCTGATGATAGTGATGATAGTGGTGCTGATGATTGTGGTGCTGATGATAGTGATGATAGTGGTGCTGATGATAGTGATGATAGTGGTGCTGATGATAGTGGTGCTGATGATAGTGATGATAGTGGTGCTGATGATAGTGATGATAGTGGTGCTGATGATAGTGATGAGATGACGGTGATGATAGTGGTGCTGATGACGGTGATGCTGATGATAGTGATGCTAGTGGCGCTGATGATAGTGACGATAGCGGTGCTGATGATAGTGATGTGATGATAGTGATGATAGTAGTGATGATAGTGGTGCTGATGATAGTGATGATAGTGGTGCTGATGATAGTGATGTGATGACGGTGATTATAGTGGTGCTGATGACGGTGATGATAGTGGTGCTGATGATAGTGATGTGATGACGCTGATGATAGTGGTGCTGATGATAGTGGTGCTGATGATAGTGATGGTAGTGGTGCTGATGATAGTGATATGATGACGCTGATGATAGTGGTGCTGATGATAGTGGTACTGATGATAGTGATGATAGTGGTGCTGATGATAGTGATGGTAGTGGTGCTGATGATAGTGATGTGATGACGGTGATGATAGTGGTGCTGATGATAGTGATGGTGACGATGCTGGTGATGGCAGGAAGGAGCCTCACCTTTGGCCTCGCAGTCTCTGAAGGAGAGGGAGCCCTCGTACTTGGTCATGAGTCCCCCCCCGCAGGGGAAGCAGAGCACCCGCCCGGCCTCTGGCTGGTAGGACCCCAGGGGGCACGGCTGGCACGGACGGAAGCCGTCGGACGAGGACTGACCCGCCGGACACTGACCTGAGGAACGAGATTAGGTCGGGTTAGAAACCATCAGATTAGATTAGACTAGACTAGATTAAATTAGACTAGACTAGATTAGATCAGACTAAATAAATAACTTGGGGTCTAACCTCCATATTGAGACACGTTCAGACTAGACTAGATTAGACTAGACTAGACTAGATTAGATTAGACTAGATTAGAGTAGACTAGACTAGATTAGATTAGACTAGACTATATTAGACTGGATTAGATTAGACTAGATTAGACTAGACTAGACTACATTAGATTAGATTAGACTCGATTAGATTAGACTAGATTAGATTAGATCAGATTAGACTAGACTGGATTAGATTAGATTAGACTAGATTAGACTAGACTAGATTAGACTAGATTAGACTAGACTAGATTAGATCAGACTACAGAGGTAACTCGGGGGCCCACCTCCACACTGAGACACGTTCTTGGCCCCGGTGACTCCCGGGCCCTCGGTGCTGGGGCAGGGCTCACAGGACAGCTGGCCCAGGGTGTCCTGGTACGACCCGGACGGACACAGAACACACTGCTCCTGCTCCCCACTGTAGTACGTCCCCAGACCACAGCTCACTGGGAGGAGAGGGGGGAGGGGGGAGGGAGGGAGAGAGGGGGAGAGAGAGAGGGGGAGGGGGGAGAGAGAGAGAAGAGAGAGAGGGAGTGGGGAGAGAAAGAGGGAGGGGAGAGAGAGAGAGAGGGAGCGAGGGAGGGGGAGGGGGAGGGGGGAGAGAGGGAGGGGGAGAGAGACAGAGAGAGACAGAGAGAGAGAGAGAGAGAGAGAGAGAGGGAGGGGGGAGAGACAGAGCGAGAGAGAGAGAGGGAGGTTGGAGAGACAGAGCGAGAGAGAGAGAACATATTAATTCATCCATGTATATTTTTGAGACGTTTAGCCTTAAAAGTAACAGATCGTCTGCCAGCCAATGAATAATACATAATATAACAACACGTTACAATCAATCAGAAAGAATCAATGATAATCAAAAATGATCAATACTCAATGATCAACAGTGATCAACGCTAATCAACAAGCGATGGTCGTACCACACTTGCCGTCGCGCAGCACCTGTCCCGTGCTGCAGGTCTCGACGGCCTCCGGCCCGCGGGACGCCCTCTGGGCCACCTCGTACTCGGTGCCGGAGAACTGCAAGTAGAACTGCTGCTTGTTGATGGACTTCCTCAGCGTGCGCATGGCGCTCTGCAGCCGCTGCTTCAGTCGCTCCCGCACGCAGTCCACGTCGCAGCCGTCTGGTCCAGAGGGGACACGCAACGCTTAGGGGCGAGACCGACGCTGACCGCGCCCCCTAGCACCCTTTGAGCAAGACGCCTGAACCGCAAGCTGCACCTTCCCCTATCTGTGCTCCTTCAGAATAAAGGGTCTCCTTGGCGGCCACACTCCCTCCCCTGTGGCGGCCACACCACAGGGGAGGGAGGGAGGGAGGGAGAGAGAGATAAGTGCGGGAGTCTCTTTCGATCTAAACTGCTCCCACTCCGCTCAGCGCGCAACATGCAAACGCTAATTGCAACGCCAAGCTCTCAAGTGCTTTTACCCGAAACACAAGAGAGTATTTCACATTAAAAGTCCTCGCAAACACCGTTCTGAACGTGTGGCGCCAGGCTGATGAGTCCCTCCTATGTTTGAGCTGGCTGTGGTTGAAGCGCTCTGGGTTTGATCACGACATCGTCCGTAAGACATGCACATACGTTCTGCATCATGATTTTAATTTGCTCATACTTCAAACATCATCCTTCTGTCGTTCTCGTTCGCCGTTCATTTGAACTGTCAATAATCAAAGCTGGTACAAAGTGCTGTTTTGCAATTTACATGAAACGAAGACACACACACAGACAAACACATGCACACACACACACACACACACACACACATCTACACACTAATACACACAGATACACACACACACACTAACAAACACTAAAACACACACACACACAGACAGACACACACACAGACACTAACAAACACTAAAACACTAAAACACACACACATAGACACAGAAACACACACAGACACACACACACAGACACACACACAGTCACACACACACAGACACACACACACACACACACACACACACAGACACTAACAAACACTAAAACACACACAGACACACAGACACACACACACACACACACACACACCTGAGGCCTCCTCCTCCTTCATCTCCATCTCGAACTCGGCGGTGATGTGGGACACCTCCTTGGCGGGGGACTTGCGTCCACGACGTCGCTTCTTGGACGAGTCGCACTTGAGGTTGACGAAGGTGACCTGGCAGTCGTCTGTACACGGGACCCGACCTCCTTCACAGGAACGAGGACGACGAGGAGCAGAGGAGGAGGTGCACACACGTGAGCAAAGGAGCGAGTCTGTTCGTACGGGGCTAAAGGAACAGGAAGTAGCAGAGGAAGCTAACTCGACGGAGGGGAGAACCGTGGGCTGAATCAGATGATGTTGGTACGAGATGATGGCAGACTTTGGTTTAAGAACGATTCCATGTTCATGAGTGGAGCTGTTTGGATGGTGTCGATTTTTACAATCTTGAGTCTTGAATCGTTTTCATTATAATAATTGTAATGAATACAAAAAAGTTAGCAGAGTGCAATGTGATGTCTTCCACTTTCTTACTTTATCTGACAAGCAGCCAAGAAAAACTGAAGTATTCATTTGATAAAGATCCATGAACCAAATAGTTGGTTCGTACCCCTTGGTTCCCTGGGGGGGGAGGGGTGGGGGGGGGATGCGTACCTTGCAGGGTCTGCTTGGAGGCATCCCGGTGCTTCTCCTTGTTGCGGGGCTTCAGGTGACACTTGGCGTCTTTGATCTTGAACCTGGCCTTCTGTTTGATGGGCGGGGCCTGCGTCTCTTCACACACACACAGTAACAGATTTAGAAAGCCACATTCACACTAACACACACACACACACCCGCACGTACACAGACGCACGCACACACACACAGACACCCGCACGCACACACACCTGCACGCACACACACACACACACAGACACACACATACGCACGCATGCACACACCCACACGCACACACACACCCGCACGCACGCACACATACACAGACACCCGCACGCACGCACGCACGCACGCATGCACACACCCACACGCACACACACGCATGCACACACCCACACGCACGCACACACACGCACGCACACACACGCACGCACGCACGCACACACCCACACCCACATGCACGTACAGCTAAACCTTGATGGAGGTGGAGAATTATGGTCTGGTTTTAACCTATGTTGTATCTGGTGAACTGGGTGGAGTACTCTGGTGGTGTACCTGCGCAGGTGTGCAGAACCAGGGTGGTGTTCCTCTTGGGGGGGGGCTTCCCGGCCTGGACTGGAACACCACAACTTAATGTATAGCTATTCTCAGAGTCTGTGAAGGACACACACACACACACACACACACACACACACACACACAGAGACACAGAGACACACACACACACACACAGAGACACACACGCACACACACACACACACACAGACGGAGAGAGACACACACAAACATGAATGTCAGAGAAATGTGCTGAATTGGAGGAAATGGAGAGGCTGCAAAACATGTTTTGAACACCAGAAGGCAGCGATGATCATTATTTGAGGAA
>JACYXH010000408.1:315000-322500 GCA_026745465.1 Lota lota | reverse complement strand
GCACTCGAAGGAGCCCACCGTGTTGCGGCAGAAGTGGTCGCATCCCCCGTTGTTCTCCAGACACTCGTCGATGTCTGCAGACAGACAGAGGGACAGACACACACACACCGACAGACACACACACACACACACACACACAGACAGAGGGACAGGCAGACGCACACAGACAGACAGACACACACACAGACAGGCAGACACACACAGACAGACACACACACACACACAGACACACAGACAGAGGGACAGGCAGACGCACACAGACAGATAGACACACACACACAGACACATAGACAGGTAGACGCACACAGACAGACAGACACACACACACACAGACAGAGGGACAGACAGACAGAGGGACAGACAGACACACAGACACACAGACAGACAGAGAGAGATACACAGAGGACATGAATAGACAGAAACCAAACAGACAACCCAATAGATTGTCTATAACGTGGACATCGGACCTTCTTATATATAGCAAATAATAACAAAATATGTAAAACACAGCATTTTGTAACAGTAATTATAATCATGGTCGTTTTCATCTTCATCTTCATCGTCATCGTTACCTCTCAACACATTTCAACTCTTAACTAACTGCCCTTTTATTGGGAATTTCCTCCTAAATGACACATATATATATATATATATATATATATATATATATATATATATATATATATATATATATATGTGTCATTTAGGAGGAAATTCCCATATTCCCATATATATATATGTCGTACGGGTAATGTGCCTTTTGGTCCAACTGAGGTTCAAGCCACACGTTGAAGTTCAATGGAAATATTTATTACACAAACTATAGGAGAGCAAACAAGAACGCGGACAGGATGCAAATGTCCACATCCACGCTGTTTAAAAATAGTCTGTCGGCTTCCATGCCGTGGCGCTTCGTAGCGCTGTACCATTGGTACTACCGATGCAATGTGACGATCACTTCGTCACATTATATATATATATATATATATATATATATATATATATATATATATATATATATATATATCATTTATAGCAATACATGAGCTTATTCTAACTTTCAACAGGCTCCCATACAGCCACTGAGACGCGTGTCTGGTGGTTTAATGACGCGAGCTGATGGCACGATCAGTCACGTGGTGCTGTTGACCAATAGCAGGCAGCGGTGCACTGGGGGGGGGCGTGGTAACAGTCAGACTAGTCGGGCGGAGTGCCCTGCACACACTGCGGCGATAGAAGCCCAAGGCGACGCTCTGATTGGTCGCAAATGGGGGTCACATGTCTGTAGGTACGGGGGTCACATGTCTGCTGTGCTGTAGGTACACACACATTCACACACAAACACACCCCTTGTGAAGAGACAGAGAGAGAGAGAGAGAGAGACAAAGAGAGAGAGAGAGAGAGACAGAGAGCGAGAGAGAGCATCACACAGGCGTGCACACAAAGAGACACACAGACACAAACACACACACAGGTGTGGGCAGGTAGACACAAACAGCCATGTTGGACACCTACACACACAAGGAGATCAAAGGACTAACAGACAGTCCACACGGCCGCTGATTGAAGGCCTGTAGTACCTTAAAGTCGTTTTAGAAAACGCCCGCGTCCCGTCACTTTTCACACGGGAGGGGAGCAGGGAATCGCCTCGTTAGAAGGTTTGCCAACGAGCTCGTTAGAAGGTTTGCTAACGAGCTCGTGTCACGAACACACAAGCCCTCCTGCCCCCGTCAGATCCAGAGTGGACTTGTCTTCAGCTTTGTCAGCGCGGTGCAACAGTTTGACTCGGTGACTCAACTGACCGAATCTGTATCTCGTTCCTTACTCTTCCTCCTCCTCTTCCCCCTTCTCCTCCCCTCCCACTCCTCATCCTCTTCCTCCACCCCCCCCCCCCCCCCCCCCCCCCCCCCCCCTAGTTTTGTAAAGTTGTTTTCTCATGAATCACTGTTATGCTGTCAACAACCTCCACACTGACCGACGCACAGTGAATCCAAATGTCCACAGTGCTCCATTTGGATCGTTTACATCGGTGGACCATTGCTACGAGGAAGTCTTTGGGACCAGTGACTTTGTGATTTGGTGACGGACGTCTTAGTGAGGCCGGGGGAGACGGTTACGATGGTTTGGTCACCCAGACCGGTGTGGTCCTCCCATCACTGGGAGACAGACAGACCGCTGGGAGACAGACAGACTGCTGGGAGACAGACAGACAGACAGAGAAACAGAGACAGACAGACACAGACAGACAGACAGAGAGAGAGACAGACAGACGGAGAAACAGAGACAGACAGACAGACAGACAGAGACAGAGAGACAGACAGAGAAACAGAGAGACAGACAGACACAGACAGACAGACAGAGAAACAGAGAGATAGACAGACAAGGAGGAGAGAGCAGTACTTAGCTCTCCGGTACCCACAGACACGGACACAGCCACAGACTGATCCACGGGCTTAATAGCCACTCAGGGGGAGACTATAGCCCTAATGACAGACTACCGTGTAATTATCTTTAATGGAGCTTAAATAAGCTCTGAGCTTAAATAAATACATTAAGCCCACGCACATGTTGACAAGATAAACGCTCTGTAGAGGAAGACAGAGAGAGAGGGAGTGAGGAGGAGAGAGGGAGATAGAGAAAGGGGGGATGAGAGAGGGAGACAGAGAGAGAGACACAGAGAGAGAGGGAGTGGGAGGGAGGAGGAGAGAGGGAGATAGGGAGACAGAGAGAAAATGAGAGAATAAAGGAGAGTGGGAGGCATAGCGAGAGAAGGGGAGGATGAGAGAGGGAGAGCGAAAAAAGACAAGAGGGAGAGTGAGAAGGAGAGAAGATTGAGAGAGAGGAAAGTGAAAAAGAGTGAGGGATGAAGGAGAGAGAGCAGACGAGATGAAGGGAAGAGAGGAGACTTAATAAAAAATGTGTGTGAGACACATGGCTGACTAGGGACTGCAGCACTCCCCCTGTGTACCAATGAACACACGACCTCTGACCTCCCCGCACCCAGAACTAGCATGACGTAGCTCTAATGCTACCGTAAAAGTCATTCTAGAAAATGAATGCATGCAGAGGACTGTAACTATTGATTGTGAGGAAAGCTCGTGTTTCTCCTGACCGATGCTAATGCCATCGGAAGAAGAGGGAAAACTGCTTCACTTATCATTTTGATACAATTAATACAGATCTTTCTGGGCATGTTTTCCAAGATATTCCTCGTGATTATTGCACATAAGTGGGCCAGCAGGACGTGGTCTGTTATTAATCATTCACGTTGACGTTGTTGACATCGTTAGTTATAGTTTAAAGGAAAACATGAAACTGTTTTTCTTTCAGTTGTTAAACTACTATTAAATTGCAAACTGAGCTGGACAGACAATAACTTTGCGAGGCAAGATTACCATCCAGCGAGACTCCATCTTGCCAGGCTTCAAGTTGTGCGTTTGTGTCCGAACCACAGTGGTTTGGACCAATCAGCGTCCTAGGAGGGACAATGTCATCTACGTGATACGTGATGGACAGTGATAGACAGAAGGTTCAGCCAATCACAGGCCAGGTGTTAATTGAAAGCTCCTGCCCCTTTCCAAACACTTTCCCGGATGGTTGTATGTAACAAACTCTGTGGCGCGCTGACACGCTGTGTGCTGACACACACACACGCTGATAATAAATACACCTCCTCCAATCCAACAGACATGCCCCATTGAGTGTTATTATTCTACTTACATATATCCAATAATGACGATGCGTTTATGTGATGGGTTTTTCTGATCGGTGTGTGAAAGGTGTCAGCGGTCAACGCTGACGTACAGAAACATCTGCCCAGCCTCCGCTGGCCAGATGCTGCTGCTGCTAACGAGGTCACCGCTAATTACTACTTCACACATGATCGCTTCACAGCCAACAGTAGCTTAACAACCCTGCACACACACTCGGTCCACACACACACACACACACACACACACGTGCTAACACAGAACATGTGGTGGCATACATACATATGCACACATTAAAACACACACACACACACATATACATCCACTCACACTCATGTGCAAACAAACACACACATACACCGGCAAACACACATTCAGCCAGGAAACATGCACACACACACACCATGACGTCATCGTTCGTTCTCACTCTACCAAGCTGTCTCCTAACATCTCCCGGACATTTAACCCGCTGACGATCAATATCTCTCCTGGGGATCTTCTATCAATGGTTTCCCCTGAGCCAATGGAAGCGTCTTGAGCTAAACACCAACCGGTTGCTCCAACATGTCAATCGAACACAACGGCCGTTGTGTCATCGAAATGACACAGCCCCCGGTCAGCGGACGTCCGTCTGTCTGTCAGCTGACCAGCCGTAGGTCTGACCGTCAGCTAATTGTCTGACTGGCTGTGGGACGGTCTCTCTCTGTCTTCTTGCCGCTGTGGGTATCAGCATCGTTTCCGGCTCCGGAAGATGGTTTTCACATTGTGAGAGGTACTATTGCAACAAAATAACCTCCACAAAAGATTCCCATGCCAGCGTTTCTGAACTGAAAGCATAAAACATTAAACTCAGCAAAGTTGCAAAAACAACACACGCACGTGCAGACACACACTTAAACACATGCACACGCACACAAACACACACACACACACACACACATGCAAGCGGACACATTCACACGCACGTGCAGACACACACATGCACAGAGACACGCTCACACCGACACGCGTGCACACACATAAACGCATGCACGCACACACACCCACACACACAGCACGCACACACACACACACCGACACGCACGCACACACACACACACACACACACACAGAGACACACACACACACACACACACAGGATTGTAGCGGGCCGCCAGCTAAAGTTAAAATCCAAGCTATGTGCTTCCTAGCCGTCGGCCTCTGAAGCCTCGAGCTTCCTGGAGGAATGCTCGGCCCGGTCCTCTGGGCCGTCCGAGTGCGAGCGGGCCGTGTGGTTTTACCAAATATTTGCAGTGAAAAGCAATTAAAGGCGAAACATTTGCGGAAACCCAAACCTCTACAAACAAGCAGCGCGCGGAGGACAGCAGGCGCTCCCGGGTCGGAGGCGTGTATTTGCGGAGGCATTAAGTGACCTCTTGCGGCCCCCGCGGCTCGGCTCCACCGATAACAAGCGCTCGGCCGAAAGGGAACCCGCCGCGCCACCAACCAAAACAAACAGCGGGCTCAGCGGATTCAGCCGCCCTGATTGGCCGGCCCGGGGAGGGGCATCGTGTGCTCCAGTCATGTAAGGGGATGACGCAGTATCACTAGCATAGCCGGAGCTACCTAGCATTCCCTGTATTGAGCCTGCTGGGGCTTAGCATGGCCAGAGCTACCTAGCATTCCCTGTATTGAGCCTGCTGGGGCTTAGCATGGCCAGAGCTACCTAGCATTCCCTGTATTGAGCCTGCTGGGGGTTAGCATGGCCAGAGCTACCTAGCATTCCCTGTATTGAGCCTGCTGGGGGTTAGCATGGCCAGAGCTACCTAACATTCCCTGTATTGAGCCTGCTGGGGGTTAGCATGGCCAGAGCTACCTAGCATTCCCTGTATTGAGCCTGCTGGGGGTTAGCATGGCCAGAGCTACCTAGCATTCCCTGTATTGAGCCTGCTGGGGGTTGGCATGGCCAGAGCTACCTAGCATTCCTGTACTGAGCCTGCTGGGGGTTAGCATGGCCAGAGCTACCTAACATTCCCTGTATTGAGCCTGCTGGGGGTTGGCATGGCCAGAGCTACCTAGCATTCCTGTACTGAGCCTGCTGGGGGTTAGCATGGCCAGTGCTACCTAGCATTCCAGTACCAGAGCTGATAGCAAACCCAAGTACAACTTTGTGGGCCTACAGCTTTTTGGATACATTTGGCCTCGATTTGACCAAAGCATTGCCATGATGTCCCAGTGACTGAGTTTGGTGAGGATGTGTGTGTGTGTGTGTGTGTGTGTGTGTGTGTGTGTGTGTGTGTGTGTGTGTGTGCGAGAATGTGTGTGTGTGTTAGTCAATAATTCTCAAGGAGATTTTTGGTAGACGAAGAATGTAGACCAGTGAGGACGTGTCTCAATGTCACACACACGTGCACGCACACACACACACACACACACACACACACCAATTTAATATATACATATCTACACAGTTAGACTTATAATTTTATCACATCAAAACATTTAGCTAAATGAAATTCACGGACACACAAACACACACACACACACACACACACGCACACCAACTGACAGACAGGGAGACAGACAGACACAAACACACACACACTATTCAAGGACATTACTCATCTATCCTACACCTTCTAATCAAACATCTGGAAAGTGTTCTCTGTCCTCAACCCTGCCCTCTCTCTCTCTCTCTCTCTCCCCCCCTCCTTCTCTCTCCCTCTCTCTCTCTCTCTCTCTCTCTCTGTCTATCTCTCTCCCCCCTCCCTCTCTCTCTCTCCCTCTCTCTCTGTCTATCTCTCTCCCCCCTCCCTCTCTCTCCCTCTCTCTCCCTCCTAACCATCAGTTGTCCGCAATGACACCACCCCCCCCTCACACGCACACACACCGCAGCTGTCTGTCATCGAGGGGGTGGGGGGTGGGGGTTGGTAGAGAGGGGGGGGGGGGTGGTAGGGGGGCTGTCAGCACCCATGACAGGGTCCCTTATTAGGGCCTCTTGGGTTCCCTAAAACACCCACCATCGCTGACCACACAACGTTGATCCTGGAGTGATTATGATGGACAGAGAAAGGGAGAGAGCGGGAGAGAGAGAGAGGGGAGAGAGAGAGTGTGAGGGCTGTTTCTCATTCCAGCCGTTTAGCGGTACACTGGATGAGGCCACCTGCTAGCATGGCATTAGCGGGCGGCTGACTACCATGTTTGCTAACCAGCGAACAGTTTTGTCTCTGTTCTGCAGCAGCCCTATCATCCTGGATTGATAGAGGATCCACACACACACACACACACACACACACACACACACACACACCACAAACCGCTATGCATAACATATATTCACACACGCCACACGCACGCACACACCCACACACCCACACATGCACTGGCACTGTATTTATGCAGACGTGCACCTGCATGCATATCAGCAGACAGACAGGCAGACAGACACACACACACACACACACACACACACACACACACACACACTCTGTATCAATCACACTCTCAAGCACACAGGCACACAACTTGGCAACATCGATAGGGGAAGACAGGAAGGCGATGCCGTGTGTGTCGTTACCGTGGCAACACCCGCCCTTCCCGCCCTCGGAGACAGCTCCAGAACACGGACGGACGGACTCGAGCACAGCCAGGGGACATGTGGCACAAGGCAGAGCACCGAATGAGGGACCAGCGTGACAGCAGCTGAGCGTTGAATCCCAGCCTGGCACAGCGATAACGCTACCCAGAGGCGTCCGCTACGCTGGGATACGCTAGGCTAGCCCAGCCTGGCGTTAACGCTACCCAGAGGCGT
>JACYXH010000408.1:302500-310000 GCA_026745465.1 Lota lota | reverse complement strand
TCAATCACACTCTTCACGTCAACGGAACTTAGATCCAGAATTAGAACCATCGGGAGGACAGGAAGTGACCTGGAGCTACTTCCTGCAAAATAAGAGTGAAAGACAGGAAAGGTGAAAATTCCAGAAATTAATGTAAACGTGCGGAGCAAAAGAGTGAGTTAGAGAGAGGGTGAGAGAGAGAGAGAGAGACTGAGAGAGAGAGGGAGAGAGGGAGAGAGAGAGAGAGAGACTGAGAGAGAGAGAGGGAGAGAGAGAGAGAGAGACAGAGAGCGAGAGAGAGAGACTGAGAGAGAGAGAGAGAGGGAGAGGGAGAGAGAGAGACTGAGAGAGCGAGAGAGAGAGACTGAGAGAGAGAGAGAGGGAGAGAGAGAATCCATGTTGAACTAATCCCTTCTTAAACCCACCAGCCAGGACCTATAAGACGTATCCCCCCTCACCCCACCAAGGTAAAATAATCCTGTGTTTTACACTCTCCCCCCCCCCCCCCCCCCCCCCCCCCCCCGTACTTGCGGCCGTCGCCCTCGCTGATCCCAAAGCAAACAGTGGCTAACGCTAACGCTAGCCAACCCGCACGGCCGCTTGCTGCCCTGGCTAAGCTCCGATCCCAGCGGAGCTGGTGTGAAGCTGATGTGAAGCGGAGCTGGTGTGAAGCTGGTGTGAAGCTGGTGTGAAGCTGATGTGAAGCGGAGCTGGTGTGAAGCTGATGTGAAGCTGGTGTGAAGCTGGTGTGAAGCTGGTGCTGGTGTGAAGCTGGTGTGAAGCACTGAGCAGAATAGAGTAGACTGGACTAGAGTAGGACTTTTGTTGTCCGTCCTGGGACAGGCCTCACCTCGGAGACCTTTGAAACGGGGGGGTGGGTGGGGGGTGAGGGGGGGGGGGGGGGGGGTGGTCTCCTCAGGGTGATGTCGTCAGGGTACGATATAAATACGATATAAATACGATTTAAATACGATATAAATACGATATAAATACGAAATGTACGATGTATGACGTCGTCAGCGATGTCAGGGTTGTTGGTTGAATGACGTAAGTCACGTCGGGACACAACCCCCCCCCCCCCCCCCCCCCCAACAATTGGTCAACAATGCTTTCCCCAGAGGAGACACCGGAGGGGGTGGGAGGGGGGGGGTCACCAACGGTGTCTCCCCCCCCCCTCCCCGTCTCAGGGGAACGCACCTGAGGACTTCTACCGTGTTTCGTTTTCACCTTCAGTACGCTTTTAAATGGACTCCCGGCACCAACCCCCCCCCCCCCCCACACCCCCCCAACCCCCACACCCCCCCACCCCCCACACCCCCCCACACCCCCCACCCCCTCCGTGCGTCGCTTTGAATCGTGCCCCGTTTCAAAATAGATTCAAAATAGTCTCCGAGGTGAGGCCTGTCCCAGGACGGACCACAAAAGTCCTACTCTAGTCCAGTCTACTCTATTCTGCTCCGAGTCACACACTTGCATGCATGCATGGCACGCAGATCTGGCCGTCTGCGTTTCCTTTGCACCTGGGGAGGCCACATGTTCCTCACCCTTGCATTTCTCGTGAGAGGTCAGTCTGAGACGGCCGACCTGTTCTCAGAAGGAGCTAAACGCACGTGACCATTCCCGAAGTGTGTTCAGGAGGGAGAGTGTTTCCTGGGTCAGTCAACAGACTCTTGGCCTCAGGGACAAAACATCTATCACCCAGGCTGTCTGATAGCGCTGCAGACAGCCCTCAGGTCTGCCCGCATGGACGTGTGTGTGTGTGTGTGTGTGTGTGTGTGTGTGTGTGTCTGTTTTTAATTCAGAGATGCACATGTATGAATATGTATACTGTATTCGTGCTTAAGTTGTTTGTATGCGTGTTTGCTCAAATGTGTCCAAGTGTATAAGTCTTTAAGGATTTGTGTTTGCACTTGTATTCATGTTTGTGTGCATGCATGAGTGTGTGTGTGTGTGTATTTACCAGATTTGTTGGAATGTCTCTTTGCAAGAGTATACAACGGTGTGTTTGTGTGTGTGTGTGTGTGTGTGTGTGTGTGTGTGTGTGTGCGTGCGCGTGTGTGCGTGCGCGTGTGTGTAGGCATGCATGCAAGTGTTTGTGTCTGAGCATGCATTCATTCATGTGTGTGTGTGTGTGTAGGCATGCATTCATCTGTGTGTGTGTGTGTGTGTATGCGTGAGTGTGTGTTGGCATGCTAGTGTGTGTGTGTATGTGTGTGCGTAAGTGTGTGTGTGTGTGGGTCACAGTGATTTATGCTGAATACAGTGGGCCCTATCATTAGGCCATGCTGAGTACAGCTCTGGTCCGAGTCTCTCTCTCTCCCTTTCCCCCCACGCTCTCTCCCTTTCCCCCCACTCTCTCTCCCTTTCTCTCTCTCCCCCCCTCCTCCCTGTCTCCCCCCCCCCTCCCGGTCTCTCCCCCCCCTCCTCCCTGTCTCTCTCTCTCCCCCCCTCCTCCCTGTCTGTCTATCTTGCCCGCCCAGCCCCTGGGCCAGGCTGAGACCAGAACATAGACACACCGCAACGCCTGATTGATGGGAGAGACATCCCCCTCCCCCCCCACATCTCCCCCTCAGAATATCTCCCTCTTCTTTCGTCTCCCCCTCACAGTGTGCCTGTGAGTATGGGACGCAAGAAGAGAGAGAGTTGCACCATTTGGGCGAGTAAGTTCATGTGTGCTCATCCATGAGTGTGTGTGTGTGTGTGTGTCTCTGTGTGTGTGTTTGTTCAAGTTCGAACATTTGTTGTGTGTATGCGTATGTTAGTGTGTGCAACTTTGTGTCTGTAATTGTGTGTACCTTTACATGTAGGTGTTAGTGTGTTTTAGTATTTGTATGAAATTGTGTGCTGTTAGCATGCTATTGTGTCTGTGTGTGTGGTATTGTGTGTGTGCATGTGTTTGTGGGTGTGGTATTGTGTGTCTGTGCTTGTCTGTGGTATTGCTTGTAAGTGTGTGTGTGTGGTGTGCGTTAATCGCTGTGAGTATGTGCGAATAAATGTGGCATTCCCTATTCCTGTGTGACATTTTTGGATTATGAAATGGAAGTTATCGAGTACCACTGCTGACTGTCAGGATGTCTAAACATGCAAAATCATATTCTTATCAAATGCTTTCACAGAGAACAATTACAAGTAGGGTTCTGTCTACAATTGGCTGGTAATCAACGTCTGAATTACCACATTCTAAATATAAAGTAAAGCACTTCAATCAGAACCCAAGTTTGATTGCCAAGCTAATATTACCACTAAGATGTTTGCGAATCAAAAGAATAATGGTGTGTTCTCACTATTATTAAAGTACCCTAATAATCACGACTATGCAACCCCAGTTGTTATTTATTTATATGATGCTGAGAATTATGAGACGAGCGATTAAATCTGGTTGAAAGAGTCACTCTCTCTCTCTCTCTCGCTCTCTGTCTTCCTGACTCTCTCTCTCTCTCAGAGAGAGAGAGGTCAGAGGTCAAGGAAGCCAGAGTAGGGTCAGGGTCTGTCTGCTCTCGTCCAGAAAGCTTCAAAAACAGGTGGTAATGGCTGCCTCTTGGTCACATGATCCGTGTGAGCGCCCCAGCCCGAGTGTGCACATGTGTGTCTGGCGTAAGGGGGGCTGGAGGTCCACGAGCGATATGCAGAGGACACATGTTCTATTGAGGGCGGGGGGGGGGGGGGCGGGGGGGGGAGGAGAGCAGACCAGGGTGGGCAGACCTGATGGGGGCAGAGCTCCAACGCAGCCCCCTGCTTCACCCTCACAACGGCAATAGAAGCTTTCAGCACTTACACACACATAGACACACGGTCTGAGAAACGCACGCAGGGAGACACACACACGTGGACACACACTCAGAGAAACGCACACTGGGAGACACACACACGTGGACACTCAGTCAGAGAAACGCACAGTGGGAGACACACACACATAGACACACAGTCAGAGAAACGCACACTGGGAGACACACAGACAAACAGTCAGAGAAACGCACGCTGGGAGACACACACGTGGACACTCAGTCAGAGAAACGCACACTGGGAGACACAAGCACGTGGACACACAGTCAGAGAAACGCACACTGGGAGACACACACACATAGACACACAGAGAAACGCACACTGGGAGACACACACAGACAAACAGTCAGAGAAACGCACACTGGGAGACACACACACATTGACACACAGTCATAGAAACGCACACTGGGAGACACACACACATGGACACTCAGTCAGAAAAACACACACTGGGAGACAGACACACACACACACACACGGGTAGACACAAAGTAAGACACACACACACTCAATCTCCAACTCCGCCTGATCTGTCCTGCAGTAAGTGAGACGTTTATTTGGACTGGAGCGCTGCGGTCGTCATGGCAACACCGTCTCTCTGTCTCTCTCTCGCTCTCCCGACCCCACCTCCACATGTGTCCAACAGCTGGACCAACGAGGACCGGGGCGTCCTCCACCCATACAGCCACCTCCACAATATTATCACAAGTCTCTAGGATTAACCGAACACCAACGCACCCTCTCCTCCCCCCCCCCTCTCCTTTCCCCCCCCCCCCTCTCTCTCTCTCCTATTTCCCTTTCCTCTGCCTTCTCTCTTTCTCCATCTGTCAGTCTGTCAGTCTGTCCCTCCATCCCTCTCCCCCCTCTCTCTGTGATGAACCTCCCGGTTCTGTGTTTTCATTGGAGCCCAGACTCCATGTGTCGTACTGGGGGGGAGGGGGGGGGGGGGGGGGGGGGGGGGGGGGGGGAGGGGGGGGGGGGGGGGGGGACGACACAGGAATGCCGTGTGTCAGAGGAAGCCGACAAACAAATTGCCGTGTCAGATTTAACATGCTGCCGTGGCGTGGGACACGCCCGACTACGCACCCGACCACGCACACGCACCACGCACACGCACACGCATACGCCCGACCACGCACACGCACACGCGTGCCCGTGTGCAGCGGCGCGCGCAGTGTGTGTGTGTGTGTGTGTGTGTGTGAGCGTTTCCAAACATCACATAAACTGCCTGTTTCCTGACCTCTGACCTTGTCCCCTGACCTTTGAGCTGTCTGTACTAAGGCTTATCTCAAACCCTGAAGCATCATCTCAGAGGACAGAACAGTAGAGTACAGTGAAGCATCATCTCAGAGGACAGAACAGTAGAGTACAGTGAAGCATCATCTCAGAGGACAGAACAGTAGAGTACAGTAGAGTACACCTGAGTTGAATTGAGTAAAGCAGCGTAGAGTGGCGTTTACTAGAGCCAAGAACAACAGAGTAGAGTAGAGTAGAATAGAGCGTAGAGTAGAGTAAAGGAGAGCATGGTTTAAGAGTAGAGAGTAGTCTCTTAAGCAGAACCAGAATTGAAAGCAGCACAGTTGTAGGCTACAGTACAGCGTCACAGTACAGTACAGCGTCACAGTACAGTACAGCGTCACAGTACAGTACAGTGTACAACAGTACAGTACAGCGTACAACAGTACAGTACAGTGTACAACAGTACAGTACAGTACAGCGTACAACAGTACAGTACAGCGTACAACAGTACAGTACAGTGTACAACAGTACAGTACAGTGTACAACAGTACAGTACAGTGTCACACAGTGCACAACAGTGTGGTACAAATCGCCTGTACTCCTCCAACGAATCCTGCAGAACAGAACCAACACAGAGGTAAACTGGTCGTGGATCCCACAGTCTGGGTTCTGGTCTGACAGCGGCCCCCCCCAGGGGCCAGAAGGTCAGAGGGTAAACAGGAATATGGGTTTCCACTGCTGCCTGGGAAGTGACAACAGAGGTCAGAGGTCAAGTGGATCAGGTGAGTGCGCCCTGCCGAGCGGGGGAGAACATGTAACCGCAGCGATATGCTTCGCAAACCAAATCGCAATTGGCGTGTTCGCATAGTCTGCCCAGCGGCTGGGGGACAGGGTGATGTCGTCAGGGTACGATATAAATACGATATAAATACGATATAAATACGAAATGTACGATGTATGACGTCGTCACCGATGTCAGGGTTGTTGGTTGAATGACGCAAGTCACGTCGGGACATAACCCCCCACCCCCCCCCAACAATTGGTCAACAATGCCACGTGATCACGATTGTTGGGGGGGGGGGGAGTTGACTAGATGGGCTGAGTACGCTGCACACACTACGAGCACGCCCAATATAGATGTAGTCTTTAGTATACCAGACCCTTCATGGACATCCAACCGTCCACCAGACACAGACCACTAGGACGGTCTATGAAACAAGTTCCTGCAGCACCAGGAGATGCTGTCGTTTACATCCAAGGGAGCAAGAAAACCTTCTCGGAAAAAGAAGATCAAAAGTGGGTCTTAATTATTAACAAAATTAACATTACCCCCCCCCCTCCCCGGGCATTGTGGGTATCGGACCTGATCCGAGCTTGCTGGGTTAGATGATTCGTCACAGGGCAGTGTTCACTTGGCGGCCATCTTGGCGGCCATCTTGGCTCCAAACACTAGCTGGGTGAGGGGAACTGAATGAGGAATTCAACATTCAGTTCCCCCAGCCAGCTAGCGTTTGGAGCCAAGATGGCCGCCAAGATGGCCGCCAAGATGGCCGCCAAGATGGCCGCCAAGATGGCCGCCAAGATGGCCGCCAAGATGGCCGCCAAGATGGCCGCCAAGATGGCCGCCAAGATGGCCGCCAAGATGGCCG
The DNA here is from genome assembly GCA_026745465.1 of Lota lota. NCBI lineage: Eukaryota > Metazoa > Chordata > Actinopteri > Gadiformes > Lotidae > Lota > Lota lota. Next base: position 303,350 of record JACYXH010000408.1, on the reverse strand, counting down.
CCAAGATGGCCGCCAAGATGGCCACCAGGGGAACAAGGCCTGTGACACAGTAGTAATGGAGCCATCTTGCTTTACGATTCGGACGTTTCGACGTTTCAATCAATATCGTCGTGTCAACGAAACTGTGTGTTTGGAACGGGGGGAGGGGGGGGCGGGGCTGGGTGGTGGGGTAGACCAGGTGGGTACCAAGTATACAAAGTATACCAAATAAAATAAACCAGAAAACCGAGACCGAGAGAGAGAGAGAGAGAGAGCGAGAGAGAGAGAGAGAGAGAGAGAGAGAGATGTCGAAAGTCGGAGGTGAGGGAGAGGGCAGGGGAGAGGGAGGAGGGAGGGTCTGGGAGTGGGGGGGGGGGGGGGGGAGAAGGGGGAAGGAAGGGGTTACAAGCCCAAGCGCCCGGGCAACACATAGAAAAGAGCAAGAAGAGAGTTACCCATAAGTAGCCGTCGCTTCACCCTCTTGTCCACATCAGCTACTGACGTGGAATTCAACTCAGACACCTCAATTGCAGCCTCACCTCTCTCTAAAACACAAGTGACAAGGTAGACACAGTAAGCAGGGGTTAACCACACGCACACATGACCCTCAGCCCCTCTGGGTGTTGGAGGAAAAACAAAAAGGAGAAATTCAATCAGAACACAAATGAGAAAGCAAAATGGAGACGTGAGGTTGTAAATAAAATGGCAGGAAGCAAGAAGCGACGGAACGGAGTGGAGTGAAGCCCCCTGTTATTAGAATGTTAGAGTCCACCCCGTGAACCCCAAAACATGACAAATACCCCCGAAGCCAATTTTAATTAAGTAAATGGACGAAGATGAAGATAAAAAGGAGAAGACTGTCGGCCTTCAG
>JACYXH010000408.1:287500-290000 GCA_026745465.1 Lota lota | reverse complement strand
CCATTGTAGCCAGCATGCTATAGGTGCTAAGCTGTGAATTTCAATGAGCGCCTGCAGACTGAGGGAAACCTTTCTCATAACCCTCACCATCTGCTCACACACACACACACACACACACACACACACACACTCACTATAGTACACACACACACACTGTAGTACACACACACACACTAGTACACACACACACACACACACACTACTACACACACACACACACTAGTACACACACACACAATCTAATCTCTAATACATACACATATAAACACTCTAGTACATACAAATACACACATTAGTACATCCATATACACACACACACAAAAAACTGTATTAGTAAAAAGTAGTCATACTTATACTCTGAATATTCATCTTGCTCTTAATTCAGACAAACACACAAATATGAGATACACACACACACACACACACACACACAACCACACACACTCACACACACTGTCCTCCCCTCACTAATATGAAATATTTCCACTGGCCAAAGACAAACTGTGACGTAACAAAAAAAACAACAAGGCAGAAGTAGCTAAAAATAAAAGAGAGAGCGCCAAAATGCAAAATGGCTGAAAAACGCATATTCTGCCTCTCAGAGAGAGAGAGAGAGCGAGAGAGAGAGAGAGAGAGAGAGAGAGAGAGAGGCGAATGGGGAGAGAGAGAGAGAGAGAGAGAGAGAGAGAGAGAGGGAGAGAGAGAGAGAGAGAGAGAGGAGAGAGAGAGAGAGAGGCGAAGGGGGAGAGAGAGAGAGAGAGAGAGAGAGAGAGAGAGAGAGAGAGAGAGAGAGAGAGGGGGAGAGAGAGAGAGAGAGAGGGAGAGAGAGAGAGAGAGGCGAAGGGGGAGGGAGGGAGAGAGAGAGAGAGAGAGAGAGAGAGAGGCGAAGGGGGAGGGAGAGAGAGAGAGAGAGAGAGGGAGAGAGAGAGAGAGAGAGAGGCGAAGGGGGAGGGAGGGAGAGAGAGAGAGAGGCGAAGGGGGAAGGAGAGAGAGGAGATGGAGGGAGAGAGAGAGAGATGGGAGATGGAGGAAGAAAGTAGAAGGAAAATAAAAACCGAAGACAAGTGAGTGAGGAAACAGGAAGGGCAGCGAGTGAAGGTAGAGGATATAGGTGCTTGTTCTGGATGCCACGGTGATATTTAAACAGCATATTTATACAAAATGGAGGGCAAAGGAGATGGCTAATAGCCACTTTCAACCCCCTCCCTGTAAGCCTTTGACCCGTGTGGGGTGGGTGTGTGTGTGTGTGTGTGTGTGTCTGTGCATCGGGCTCTGTCCATTTCAAGAGGAAGCAGCACATATTCTAAAACATATTTGAACTGAGATACCAAACAAACACTCATATGTATACGGAAACACACACACAGACACACAGACACACAGACACACACACACACACACACACACAAACACACACACACACAAACACACACACGTGCACCAGGATTTCAGGTCTGAAAAGCAGGATGTTTGGATGGCAGGGGAGGGTAGGGTTAGGGGGGTGTAATCTAAAACTCAAACACGAGACTACTCCAGTAAAGACGGGGTCTTCCTTCACCAGAGGGTCGCAACTCTGCTCCTCGTACCAGGACGTCCCATGCTCTGTGGCCACAGCTCGTTCTTTATAGTCCCAGAACCCCTTTCCAACAAAAGACCCATCACTCCAGGACCAGGGGGGGGACGAGGGTTTGGGGCTGAAGCACACACCTCACGAGCTGACTTGAGAGACTGCTTCTGATTGGTGATAATCTGGCCGTTTAGGACCGCCTTGTTGAGGAACTTAAGAACTTGAGAAAATGAGTAAAAAAAGAAAAGTGTAATCACAGAACATGTATCTGTCAGTGGATTGAGTTGGGTCAGTGCTGATGCACTCTGCTCGTCTCCGGGGACACGCGTTGTCCAGGTACGCATCGCACCGCTCCCAAACGCTCCCAAACGCTCCCTCTTCGGTCGCTCCCAAACGTAGCTCTGACGCCGACGCACGCCTGCAGTGCTTCCCCTCTCATCGGCTCCCCCCCCCCCCCCCCCCCAGGGTGAGCTTTGATGGCGGCTGTGAGGAGGGGAGCGCGGGGGTTGTTCGGTGTAAATACCATTCCCTTTGTGGGCGCAACGGGGAAAACATCTTTAATGACGCTGAGTAAGGAGCGGAGCCCGGCTCTTCCCACAGCTAATCCCAACGGCGACGTCAAGCGAGAGAGGCTCAGGATTAGTCCTTTAATTTCCTGTTTAGACTGTGTGGTTTATAAGTGCTCCGGTGCTCGTGGGGTTGGGGGGTATGGGGTTGGGGGGGGGCGTGCAGCTGCTGTGTGCGTTCCTGAGGCGGCGGTGTTTCATCGCTCCAGGCGTCTGCAGGGCGTCTGGAGCGGGACGCTAAACACGACGCAGTGCTGGACGACGGCGTCTTCGCGGGGGAGGATGTGCTAACGGGGTGATGACCGATCGCAGGTTAACTGCACACTGGGGAGGTGGTGACGGTATCACACACACACACACACACACA
>JACYXH010000408.1:280000-285000 GCA_026745465.1 Lota lota | reverse complement strand
AGGACTGAAGGACTGAAGGACTGAAGGAGTGACGTAGTGAAGGAGTGAAGGAGTGACGTAGTGAAGGAGTGAAGGAGTGAAGTAGTGAAGGACTGAAGGAGTGAAGTAGTGAAGGAGTGAAGGAGTGAAGGAGTGACGTAGTGAAGGAGTGAAGGACTGAAGGACTGAAGGAGTGAAGTAGTGAATGAGTGAAGGAGTGAAGGAGTGAAGGAGTGACGTAGTGAAGGAGTGAAGTAGTGAAGGACTAAATGAGTGAATGTCTGAAGGAATGAACGAGTGAATGCGTGAAAGAGTGAAAAAGTGAAGGAGTGAAGGAGTGAAGCACTAGACAGGCTGAGTTGATGGTGATTGATGGTGTTCCCGGCCAGTGTGCCATACCGGAGTGGTTTGGTCACGGTGCGTTTAAACACCGTCAGAAGGGGAAACACAACATCATGGAACAAACAACTCTGCTCCATTATACCCAGGGACGAGAGAGGCTGAGCCAGAGAGAGAGAGAGAGGGACGAGAGAGGCTGAGCCAGAGAGAGAGAGAGAGGGACGAGAGAGGCTGAGCCAGAGAGAGAGAGAGAGGGACGAGAGAGGCTGAGCCAGAGAGAGAGAGAGAGGGACGAGAGAGGCTGAGCCAAAGAGAGAGAGAGAGGGACGAGAGAGGCTGAACCAGAGAGAGAGAGAGAGGGACGAGAGAGGCTGAACCAGAGAGAGAGAGAGGGACGAGAGAGGCTGAACCAGAGAGAGAGAGAGAGGGACGAGAGAGGCTGAGCCAGAGAGAGAGAGAGAGGGACGAGAGAGGCTGAGCCAGAGAGAGAGAGAGACAGAGAGGGAGAGAGAGAGAGGGAGTGAGACAGCGATAGAGGGACGATGATAGGCGGAGAAGGAGGAAGAGAGAGATGTACTGCCGACTGACAATGCGCACATTAAAGCTTGTGCGCTCCATCTGTCCCTGGCCCGTACGTAAACATTCAGACGCACACACGTACACAAACACACGTCGTCCCCGGGAGTGCGTTGTCATGGGGTGTGAGCACCCGGGGGGAGACGTATGGACCGCTGGTCCATCACATCCGTCAGCATTAACCCCCTCTGGTGAGGAGCAGCATCACGCAAAACGACACGACAACAGCGCACACGCATACACACAACACAGACGGCGATACTGTGTAAGAGGCAACGCAACGCAACCACACGGGACAGCATGCGCTTACAATGTCAGAACGCTGTGGAACAGCGTGGGTAGGGTCAGGGGTTAAGGTTAGGGTTAGGGTTAAGGTTACCTACCTGCTGTCACCGGTTCTAACACATCTTATCACACCGTACTTGTGTGATTACACTGTAACAGGGACACTATATTGTGTAAAAAGTGTGTTACCTCATAACAACATACACTTGAACCGCCCAGCGTATGATGTAAAAAGGGGAGGGGGAGGGGGGGGATGGGTGAGGAGTGAAAAGGGGGAGGGTAGGGGAGTGACCACAAGTCTTTAACGGCCTGCTGAAAGGCCAACATCCTACTGACCGAAACAGGAAGCCCCCTGTGTTGACTCAGGAGCTTCATTCATGTAAAAACACATCCCAAATATCACGTATATTTAGCAGACATGGGGTACCGGTACCGGGAGAGAGAGGGAGGGAGGGAGGAGGTTAGGGAGGGAGGGAGGGAGAGAGAGAGAGAGAGAGAGAGAGAGACAGAGAGAGAGAGAGAGAGAGAGAGAGAGAGAGAGAGAGAGAGAGAGAGAGAGAGAGAGAGAGAGAGAGAGAGAGAGAGAGAGAGACAGAGAGAGAGAGAGACAGAGACAGAGAGACAGAGAGAGAGACAGAAAGAGAGACAGAGACAGAGAGAGACAGAGAGAGAGAGAGAGAGAGAGAGAGAGAGAGAGAGAGAGAGAGAGAGAGGGAGAGAGAGAGAGAGAGAGAGAGAGAGACAGAGAGAGAGAGAGACAGAGACAGAGAGACAGAGAGAGAGACAGAAAGAGAGACAGAGACAGAGAGAGACAGAGAGAGAGAGAGAGAGAGAGAGAGAGAGAGAGAGAGAGAGAGAGAGAGAGAGAGAGAGAGAGAGAGAGAGGGAGAGAGAGAGGGAGAGAGAGAGGGAGAGAGAGAGAGAGAGAGAGAGAGTTAGAGAGAGAGAGAGAGAGAGAGAGAGAGAGAGAGAGAGAGAGAGAGAGAGAGAGAGAGAGAGAGAGAGAGAGAGAGGGAGAGAGAGAGGGAGAGAGAGAGGGAGAGAGAGACAGAGTATGTGGGAGAGTAGCTAGTAGAAGTAGCCATAGAAATAAATAGGGAAAGGATGTGAATGAGAGTCCAGGATTTAGAGAAAAAGTGAGAGTGAGGGGAGAGAGTGGTAGGGAGAGGAAGAGAGAGAGAGAGAGAGAGAACAGAGTGAATGTGTGTGTGAGGAGAAGAGAGAGAAATGATTATGAAATGATTAATTGAAGAAGATGTTATATAGAACAGGAGAGACAGAGCGGATGTGTGTGTGTGAGTGTGTGTGTTTTAGAGAGAGAGAGCGAGAGAGATAGAGAACCAGAGAGAGAGAGAGATGGAGAGAGATGGAGAGAGAGAGAGAGTGAGAGAGTGAGAGAGTGAGAGAGAGAGCGAGAGAGAGAGAGAGTGAGCGAGAGAGAGAGAGAGAGAGAGCGAGAGAGAGAGCGAGAGAGAGAGAGAGAGAGTGAGAGAGAGAGCGAGAGAGAGAGAGCGAGAGAGAGAGAGTGAGAGAGAGAGCGAGAGAGAGAGAGAGAGAGAGAGAGAGAGGGAGATACATGGGGACATTCAGAAGCATGTTTATGGGGGTTTCCAGAGTAAACAAGTTTCTATTTGTGTCTCTTTGCCTCTTTCTCTGAATTCACCTCCACAGAGTGTCTTCATTGAAATTCCTATGATGCAAATACACACTCCCACACACACACACACACACACACACACACACACACACACAGACACACACACTAGCCAGTGTCACGCCATCTCGATCCGAGATGGTAAAAATTTTTAAAAAGAAACTTGTGGCCCAACTGGAACATTTCAACCACCTTTTAAAAGTTGAATGAACATTGCATGTTGTCCAACGCTCGCTACAGACACGGAACACTTTGTGGCTGTTAGCGCAGCGCAGCGACCTGTTTTCGATAGACATTTCGATCCACAAACAGCCAGTTTGGGCTCCGTGTGTTTTCTTGAAGCTGCGCTAAAAGCGTTTGGCCGCGGCCGGCTCCGTGTTGACTCCACCGCGATGGCTGCCGTGAGGTCATGTGGTCAGTGGTAAAGCGAGAGGTCTCCGCTAGCAGTCTGCAGCTGCCGTCTGCTGCGCTGTGTTAATGGAGCTTAGCGTGATGGAAAAGGTGCAACAGCAGAACGAGCACGACGTCCATCTCAGCTAATCCTTTCCAGCCAAGCTATTCAACTCTGGGGCCAAGAGGGCCAATGGAGAGGGCTGGTGGTTCAGCGTGAACGTTGGTGAGTTATCACCGCTTCTTCGTGAAACTGCTGCATTAGCTCTTTTCACGGAGCGCTGGTCTCGTTTTCTCAGTTCCTGATAACGGTACTTTGGTTATTTATCTCGTAAAGGACTTTTGGATCCAGACATCTGTATTTGGGGGAAGGGAAGATAGATCTGGAGACGAATGTCTACTGTTGTTTACGAAGTACCTCGTTAACCCGTTAACCCTTTAACCATTAACCCATCATTAAAGTAAGTGCATGGTGAGTCACGAATGAATTTCATCATAAGCAGTGACCACCAACAAACATTTTACAACCCTGTCTTCATCGCTCCCTTGGTCTGTTGTCCACGCACACAAACACGCACGTACACACACATGAACGCATGCGCGCACACATGCACACACGCATGCAAACACACACGCACGTACGCACACACGCACGCATGAGCGCACACACATGCACACATGCACGCACACACGCAAGCACACACGCATGCACACACGCACGCATGTCCGCACACACGCACACATGCACACACGCATGCAAACACACACGCACGTACGCACACACGCACGCACACACACACGCACGCACAGCAGCTCTTACCGTCGGAGCGGTGAATGCAGGTGTGTTGGTTGTCGCTGAGGAAGAAGCCGTCTTTGCACTGACACTCGTAGCTCCCCATGGTGTTCACACACACCTGCTGGCATCCCCCGTTGTTGTCCACACACTCGTCCACGTCTGCAGGGACACACACGCACACACGCACACGCACACACACACACACACACGCACAGGGAGAGAGTTTAATATGTGACACATTTAACACATACTTTGGCAATGTACTTATTTTCCAGGTCACTAAGGCTCATTTGAATTAAATTGAGTATATATATATATATATATATATATATATATATATATATATATATATATATATATATACATATGTCTTTTTTTTAAGTCATGCTGAATAAAGCACCAGTCAGAGCGAGAGCCAAAGAGACAGAGAGAGATAAAGATAGTCAGAGCGTAAGAGAGAGTCAGAGAGAGAGAGAGTCAAAGAGGGACAGAGAGAGTAAGAGAGAGAGTCACAGATTCCGTTACATCTCCATCGAGGATGTTCGTAGGTACTTCGCCCCAACCACACAGCGACACACAGCGTCTAAACGTCACTACAGGAAGTGATGTCATCACCCCTCCCCAGGCAGTGAGTTGGAACCTGAGGCCGTCTGACTGGCGGCGGTTTAACCTGTGTTACTGGGTCCCAGCGTCAGAGCTTAATATGTAGACAGCGGAGTGCAGTCACACACACACACACACACACACACACACCTGCGTGTTCCCACACACACACACACACACACACACACACGACCACACGCACACACACACACACACACACACACACGACCACACGCACACACACACACACACGACCACACGCACACACACACACACCTGTGTGTTCCCATACACACACACACACACACACACACACACACCTGCATGTTCCCACACACACACATACACACACACACTACCACACGCACACACACACAC
>JACYXH010000408.1:242500-267500 GCA_026745465.1 Lota lota | reverse complement strand
CATGGACACACACACACACACACCCACACATGGACACACACACACACACACACACCACATACAGACAGAAACATGCTCAATTGCACACACACACATGCATGGACACACACACCCACACACACACAGATACATGCTCAATTGCACACACACACACCCACACACACACACCACATTCAGAACTACCAATAGACATATGGATAAAGGTAAATATACATGCACAACAAGTCCACACCTTATACTTCACAAGCATTAATGAACACAAACACACACTTACACACACGCACGCACACACACACACACACACACACACACACACACACACACGAGGGGCGTACCTAGACAGTTGTGTCCATCGTGAGCCAGCATGAAGCCGTCGTAGCAGGTGCACCTGTAGTTGCCCGGGATGTTGATGCACTCATGGACGCAGCCGCCGTTGTAGTCGTTCTCACACTCGTCCATGTCTGCAGGAGAGGACGGAAGGTCAGCCGGCAGGAGGTGAGGTTTCAGGGAGTTACCGGCAGGGTTCCATTGTGGCTAACGTCCCGGTTACCACGGTGACTATGAGGTCGCCGTCGACGGGACGATGTCACAGTGTGTGTGTGTTCACGGCACACGCTGAGAGCGGACAGAACTCATGCTGAAAAGAAGCTAACGTAGTACTTAACGTGCGTAATGTAAAAATAAGTAAAGAAGCTAACGTAGTACTTAACGTGCGTAATGTAAAAAGAAGTAAAGAAGCTAACGTAGTACTTAACGTGCGTAATGTAAAAAGAAGTAAAGAAGCTAACGTAGTACTTAACGTACGTAGTGTAAAAAGAAGTAAAGAAGCTAACGTAGTACTTAACGTGCGTAATGTAAAAAGAAGTAAAGAAGCTAACGTAGTACTTAACGTGCGTAATGTAAAAAGAAGTAAAGAAGCTAACGTAGTACTTAACGTGCGTAATGTAAAAAGAAGTAAAGAAGCTAACGTAGTACTTAACGTGCGTAATGTAAAAAGAAGTAAAGAAGCTAACGTAGTACTTAACGTGCGTAATGTAAAAAGAAGTAAAGAAGCTAACGTAGTACTTAACGTATGTAATGTAACAAGAAGTAAAGAAGTTAACGTAGTACTTAACGTACGTAATGTAAAAAGAAGTAAAGAAGCTAACGTAGTACTTAACGTACGTAATGTAAAAAGAAGTAAAGAAGCTAACGTAGTACTTAACGTACGTAATGTAAAAAGAAGTAAAGAAGCTAACGTAGTACTTAACGTACGTAATGTAAAAAGAAGTAAAGAAGCTAACGTAGTACTTAACGTGCGTAATGTAAAAAGAAGTAAAGAAGCTAACGTAGTACTTAACGTGCGTAATGTAAAAAGAAGTAAAGAAGCTAACGTAGTACTTAACGTGCGTAATGTAAAAATAAGTAAAGAAGCTAACGTAGTACTTAACGTGCGTAATGTAAAAAGAAGTAAAGAAGCTAACGTAGTACTTAACGTACGTAATGTAAAAAGAAGTAAAGAAGCTAACGTAGTACTTAACGTACGTAATGTAAAAAGAAGTAAAGAAGCTAACGTAGTACTTAACGTACGTAATGTAAAAAGAAGTAAAGAAGCTAACGTAGTACTTAACGTGCGTAATGTAAAAAGAAGTAAAGAAGCTAACGTAGTACTTAACGTGCGTAATGTAAAAAGAAGTAAAGAAGCTAACGTAGTACTTAACGTACGTAATGTAAAAAGAAGGATGTAAGAAACTAAACTCGACGTAAAAAGACAGAACTTCAGGTAGAAAGACAAGAACTTCACATAAAAAGGAAGGAACGAAGAACCGAACGAAAAAAAGATAGAACTCAAAGGTGAAATGTCACCTTAACTTTGTTCTAATATGAGAGATTACTGCTTCATGCGCATGTTGTGAGAAAAAAATCAGTTTGGAATATCAACTGTTTTTGATAAAAGTTGGACCACTGACTTCATTTTCCGAATCGGACCAATGGGAGAACGCAAATGCTGGACCAATGATGACAACGGCACAACTTTTCTGCAATTTCACTCAGACCTCTCTTTGAGTGACCTGACCACTTTTAAGCTAAAAATAAGTTAGTGTAGGAGTTAACGTAGAAAGAACCATTGGCAAACAGAGCCCTTGTGAAATCAACACACCCAGAATCCCACCTGCCCCGTGGACCTCTGACCTGAAGGAGATGTAGTGTGTGTGAAGGCGAGCGAGAGAGAGGCTGACTGCACGCTCCCGAGAGAGAGAGAGAGACAGAGTCAGAGAGACTGGTACTGGTGGAGAGGGGGCCAGGAAGTTCCGTTCCGTTCCGTTTCATTCCGCTCCGTTTCGTTCCGTTCCGTTCCGCTCCGTTCCGCCCCGTTCCGCTCCGTTCCGTTTCGTTCCATTCCTTTCGTTCCGTTCCGTTCCTTTCGTTCCGTTCCGTTCTGTTTCGTTTCGTTCCGTTCCGTTCCGTTCCGTTTCGCTCCGCTCCGTTCCGCTCCGTTCCGCCCCGTTCCGCTCCGTTCCGTTTCGTTCCATTCCTTTCGTTCCGTTCCTTTCGTTCCGTTCCTTTCGTTCCGTTCCTTTCGTTCCGTTCCTTTCGTTCCGTTCCGTTCCGTTCCGTTTCGCTCCGCTCCGTTCCGCTCCGTTCCGCTCCGTTCCGCTCCGCTCCGCTCCGTTCCGCTCCGTTCCGCTCCGTTCCGCTCCGTTCCGCTCCGTTCCGCTCCGTTTCGTTCTGTTCCGCTCCGTTCCGTTCCTTTCGTTCCGTTCCGTTCCGTTCCGTTTCGTTCCGTTCCGCTCCGCTCTGTTCCGCTCCGTTTCGTTCTGCTCCGCTCCGTTTCGTTCCGTTCCGTTTCGCTCCGTTCCGTTCCGTTCCGTTCACCTTCTAATTGCTGCAGGGAAGGGGGGGGGGGAGGTCATCAAGTGAATTAGGCCCCTTTGGCTGATGGGGAAGGTGACCCCTGGCAACCCCTAGTCTCTTGTGTTTTCCGTTGAGCCACACTACGTCACCCTGCGACGCCACGCCACCGAGCGTCTGACGCTAGAGCGAGGTAATCACTGCCTTTCTTCGAGGGCCGTTCACCGCCGATCACGTGACAAAAAGCCAACTGCCTTGTATTGGTCGTCTTGTGTGTCAATCAAAAGGTCATGTCGAGTAGGCGGGGTCTTGACAAAAGTGAACCAACGCTGTGTGTCCCAGACTTTCCGTATCGAAAATCCACCCCCACCCCCCCACCCCTATCATCGTCTCCCACCTCCTCCTCCTCCTCCTCCTCCTCCTCCTCCTCCACCCTCCTCCCTGCTGCTGGCCGTGGGGCGTAGGAGGTGTGTGTGAGGGCCGACGGAGGGCTGACGGGTCCCGGACGGTTCCAGACAAACCAGATGGCGAGTCTTTCTGCGATCTTTCTGCCGGCCGCCTGCAGCATGCGTCCACCACGGGGTGGCTCCTGGGAGCCGTGGGGAAGGACGGCGCTGATCGACTGGTCCGATGCGGAGTAGGTGGGATGCGACAAGGCTGTCGGTGGGCCGCGGGAAACGGGAATGGCTAGACCGTGTCGTCCACCAGAACCTGCTTCCTCGGGGGCGTCACTGGAGCTCTGGCTGAGCCGGCTCTAGACACCTGCGTTGTGGTGCATTGTGGGTAGGGGCGGGGCCATCTGCGTTGTGGTGCATTGTGGGTAGGGGCGGGGCCACCTGCGTTGTGGTGCATTGTGGGTAGGGGCGGGGCCACCTGCGTTGTGGTGCATTGTGGGTAGGGGCGGGGCCAGGGCGTTTGACATCATCTCGTAGCGTGAGAGGAAAGGTTGGTGGGACCTCAGACTCACGGGGTCATCCTGGCCCCCGCGATGGACGGATGACTAAATCAACAAATCAACAGATTATGACCGTGATAATGTGTGTAAAAAGCACAAGGCTAGTCACGCACACTTGAAGAGAACAGGAAACAATTGTTGATTCTCTGTTCCAGCCTGCGCCGAACTCTGTGCTTGGTTGAAAGCTTTTCCGATAATCAGAATATGCCTGGTTACTCAAAGTAAACCATGTCATGTTCCATTAGAACGGAAGAACAGACAGAAATACGTTTCTCCTAGGAATGGAAAAATGGAAAAAATCAACGCTTTGTCGAGTCAAGGTCAAATCATCTGTGGCAACAATTACATCAAAAAAGGTTGGATAAGAGATAAAGATGTCTGTGTGTGTGTGTGTGTGTGTGTGTGTCTGTGTGTGTGTGTGTGTGTATGTGTGTGTGTGTGTGTGTGTGTGTGTGTGTGTGTATGTGTGTATGTGTGTGTGTGTGTATGTGTGTGTGTATGTGTCTGTGTGTGTGTGTGTATGTGTGTGTGTATGTGTGTGTGTATGTATGTGTATGTGTGTGTGTGTGTGTGTGTGTGTGTGTGTGTGTGTGTGTGTGTGTGTGTAGCAGCAAGGCGATAGTGCTGAACCTAGTAATAAGGTTAGCAGAAAGACCCCAGGCAGCAGCCATTCAGTCTAGAAGTGTCTCCAGTCTACACTCCATCCTCTATTTCACTCTCCGTCCCTCTCGCTCTCTCTAAAAGGTAAAATTTGTGAAATACAAAAAGCTTTCTCTCTGTATGGACAATGATAATATATGGGTTATCAAATTATAATAAAGGGTTCCATATTTCAGATACTAAATCCACTTCACAATGAGGGTTTAACAAGAATAGATTTGCAGTCTGTGGCCTTGGAGCATCTCTCTCTCTCTCCAGCTTCTCTTTCCTTCGCCCCTGACCTAATAGCCCACTTCCTCCCCGTGTACGTGGTTCTGATTGGGTCGACCGTACGGCACGCCTCCACAACCTAAAGTCTGTGTGTTGTGTGTTGGTGCCATGTGAGCGCGCCGGGCGGGAAACGCAGACCGGCAAGGTGCTCTGCTTCATGGAAGATGGTGCGGGAACGTGGCCTCCTGTTGGGGGGGGGGGGGGGGGGGGGGGGGGGGGGGGGGGGGCACCATGTCACGCATCTGAACGCAGCTCACGAAGAGCTGGTCCTGTTACGCAACATGGGCCGCCTCTCTCCAGCTTTGAGCCACGGTTTATAGCGGAAGTGCGCTGGGAACGTTGCGTTGGGAACATTGCGCTGGGAACGTTGCGCTGGGAACGTTGCGCTGGGAACGTTGCGCTGGGAACGTTGCGCTGGGAACGTTGAACTGGGAACGTTGCGCTGGGAATGTTGCGCTGGGAACGTTGCGCTGGGAACGTTGCACGTGGTACAACAAAGGATTTGTGATCTGGGAGCCAGAAGGCCGGCATTACCCGCAACGCACGTCAGGTTGAAGCTCGACCAAAGCCTTGCCGCCACTCATGTCCTTGGCTCTCTGGGCGACGACAAGTGTGTGTGGGGGGGGGGGGGGGGGGGGCTGTGGCTAACGGCAGCCTCCCAGAATAGAGAGACCACAACACAAACAGAGATATGGAAACAAAGGAGTGACAGAGAGAGAGAGACAGAGAGAGAGAGAGAGAGAGAGAGAGAGAGAGAGAGAGAGAGAGAGAGAGAGAGAGAGAGAGAGAGAGAGAGAGAGAGAGAGAGAGAGAGAGAGAGAGAGAGAGATGAAGAGTGGGAGGGCAAAGCGAAGGCTCTGGCGCGTCCAGGAAGAGCGGATCTCCTTAATGGCCCATAATGCTCCTTGATGCAAAACACAGCCGGACAATTAAGGCACCCATATCTAATCACAGGGGTCAAAGGTCAGCCCGCATCCACCATCTATCTACATTAGGGTCCGTGTCTTGGACCTGACCCTTTTGGCTGCTTATCTTATTGGTTTACATCTTAAATAGACATCTTTAACGAGGAACACGGCTGGCTTCTCTGTTTAGTCTCTAGTCTAGTCAGAGCTGAAAATTATTTATATATATTCAAGTCACAAAACATGAACGCACATACACCCTCTTAATTAACGAGCATGAAGTGGATGGAGTTGGGTGAAGAGGAGGTGAGGGGGGGGTGAAGAGGAGGTGAGGAGGGGGTGAAGAGGAGGTGAGGAGGGGGTGAAGAGGGGGTAAGGAGGGGGTGAGGAGGGGGGTATAAGGAGGGGTGAGGAGGGGGTAAGGAGGGGTGAGGAGGGGGTGAGGAGAGGGGGTGAGGAGGGGGGTAAGGAGAGGTGAAGAGGGGGTAAGGAGGGGTGAGGAGGGGGTAAGGAGGGGTGAGGAGGGGTGAAGAGGGGTGAGGAGGGGGTGAGGAGGAGGTGAAGAGGAGGGGGTAAGAGGGGGTGAGGAGGGGGTAAGGAGGGGTGAGGGGTGAGGAGGGGGTGAAGAGGGGGTGAGGAGGGGTGAGGAGGGGGTGAAGAGGGGGTGTTGGGGTTAGGGAGGGCAGCACCTGGCAGAACATTCACACCCCCAGCAGAACACAGCTGGAGTGTGTGTGCTTGTTGTGGGCATTGTGTGCGTGTGTGTGCATGATGTGTGTGCGTGATGTGTGTGCGTGATGTGTGTGCATGTATGCGATGTGTGTGTGCGTGATGTGCATGTGTGCAATGTGTGTGCATGTATGCAATGTGTGTGTGTGTGCCTGTGTGTGCGTGCGTGTGTGTGTGCCTGTGTGTGTGTGTGCCTGTGTGTGTGTGCGTGCGTGTGTGTGTGCCTGTGTGTGTGTGTGTGCATGTGAGGTTGAATAACATGCATAGATGTGAAAAAGCGACGAGGATGCAGCTGGAAGAAAGAGAGAAGTGGACGAGAGGAGTAGAGGAGGTAAGGAGTTCTCTGGTCCAGCAGTCCTACTGTGTTACAGCAGAACCTCTGATCCAGCAGTCCTACTGTGTTACAGCAGAACCTCTGATCCAGCAGTCCTACTGTGTTACAGCAGAACCTCTGATCCAGCAGTCCTACTGTGTTACAGCAGAACCTCTGATCCAGCAGTCCTACTGTGTTACAGCAGAACCTCTGATCCAGCAGTCCTACTGTGTTACAGCAGAACCTCTGATCCAGCAGTCCTACTGTGTTACAGCAGAACTTCTGATCCAGCAGTCCTACTGTGTTACAGCAGAACTCTGATCCAGCAGTCCTACTGTGTTACAGCAGAACCTCTGATCCAGCAGTCCTACTGTGTTACAGCAGAACCTCTGATCAGCAGTCCTACTGTGTTACAGCAGAACTCTGATCCAGCAGTCCTACTGTGTTACAGCAGAACTCTGATCCAGCAGTCCTACTGTGTTACAGCAGAACCTCTGATCCAGCAGTCCTACTGTGTTACAGCAGAACCTCTGTCCAGCAGTCCTACTGTGTTACAGCAGAATCTGGCCAGCAGTCCTACTGTGTTACAGCAGAACTCTGATCCAGCAGTCCTACTGTGTTACAGCAGAACCCTGATCCAGCAGTCCTACTGTTGTTACAGCAGAAATCTGATCCAGAGTCCTACTGTGTTACAGCAGAACTTCTGATCCAGCAGTCCTACTGTGTTACAGCAGAACCTCTGGTCCAGCAGTCCTACTGTGTTACAGCTGAACTTCTGGGGGGAGACAACAGATCCTGGGCAGGAAACCATAAACCGAAAGGGGCGGAGTTACGTCTCGTTTCCTGTTTCGTTGCGGCGATATTCCACCTCAGAAAACGTATTTGCGCAAGTGAAATGCTTTCGGGGGGGGGGGTTTAATTAAGTGTATTTCTACAGTGGCCAGTCGACACGGTGTTCATTCAAAACCTTCACGGACACTTTCCCGCAGCTCACCACCGGTGGCTGAGAACTCTAGCAACGGGATTGGTTGAAACAGACAATCTTGAAAGAGAAACGCCCCCCGATTGGAGCTGGTCTGCCGACAGACCTTAGCTCTGGCTTCATCTAGCGTGAAGTGAGCTGAGTGTGGTTAGGGGGGGGGGGGGGGGGTTAGTCCTGCGCTCGGTGGGTGCCCACCTTCACACTGCTTGCCGTCGCCCTTGTATCCGGGCTTGCAGATGCACTTGAAGGAGAGTGGCGTGTTCTGGCACAGGGCGTCGATGTGGCAGTCATCCGTCGCCTCCGAACACTCGTCAGCGTCTGGAGGAAACCCACACACACACACACACACACACAGGTACGCACACAGGTACACACACACACACACAGGTACGCACACAGGTACACACGCGCACACATACGCACACACACAAACACACACACACACACACACACACACAGAGGTACGCACACAGGTACACACGCACACACAGGTACGCACACAGGTACACACACACACACAGGTACGCACACAGGTACACACACACACACACATACGCACGCGCACAAACACACACACACACACACACACACAGAGGTACGCACACAGGTACACACACACACACATACGCACGCGCACACGCACACACACACGCGCCTTCAGATATCAGCACAGTGTGTTCTTTATGCCTTACGCCATCAGGGTTGTTGACACAAATAAATTAAAAAGTTAAAATTATAATTTCTTTGATTGTGCGACGAAGATTGCCTAGTTTGCTGGGAAATGTTTAAAAAGAGGCGCATTTTGTGTTCGTACACTTGAGTCTTATATATATTGGAATACAAGCCGAATGCTACGCACAGACAGATGGAACCAGAATACACTGATCACTCACAAGGCGAATCAATACTGGCTCCACGTCAACACACTATTCAATAGATACTTTACATGACAGAAGAACTTCAATTAAACCAAACGTGGTCGCTGCACAAACACATCTCCATAACAGTGTGCTGGCGTGTGTGTGTTTGTGTGTGTGTGTGTGTGTGTGTGTATGTGTGTGTGTGTGTGTGTGTGTGTGTGTGTGTGTGTGTGTGTGTGTGTGTGTGTCTGTGCGTGCATGCGGGTCGGCTACAGCCAATGAGAGGACAGGTGGAAGACGGCTCCCTAATTGATCAGAGAGAGAGAGAGGGAGAGAGAGAGAGAGAGAGAGCGAGAGGGACAGAGAGAGAGAGAGGGGTAGAGACATGGAGACAATGCAGAGAGAGAGGGGCAGAGAGAGAGAGAGAGGGGCAGAGAGAGAGAGGGGCAGAGAGAGAGACATGGAGACAATGCAGAGAGAGAGAGAGGGGTAGAGAGACATGGAGACAATGCAGAGAGAGAGAGAGAGGGGTAGAGAGACATGGAGACAATGCAGAGAGAGAGGGGCAGCAGGAGACGCCTCAGCAGTCAGACAGACAGACAGAGAGAGACAAGGTGTTAGACAGTGATATTTTAACTTATCCCAAGTCCTCTCTCTCTCTCTTTCTCTCACACACACTCCCTCTCACTTGTTCACCTATCTTTGCATCACTGAACTGATCTCTTCCCCCCCCCCCCCCCCCCCCCCCCCCCCCCCCCCCCCCCCCACCTCCCATCAGAATATAAATAGCCCGCGTTAGGGCAGCTCTAGCGAGGAGCCCTTTAGCCGGGTCTCATCGTTCCGAGAGGCCGTGAGCTGCTCTCTTCACACCCCCACACCGGGGTCCCGGTCGGCCCCGCAGCTGGCGCTCTGCCCAGCACCACAACGCAGGCAATAAATACACGCTATGAAGACAAAGTATCAGAAATATACGCCTACTCTTTACGCCTATTTGCTTCTTCCATTGAGTCATTTGCGTTATTTACTGGCTGTAGAAGTAGACGTTGAAGTTATGTCATTGTAGACTTTTGAGAGCGATATAATACTCGTTACTTGTGTAGTTAACGGTAGGCCCAAAGAAAGACAACTTTAATATTCTCCTCTTGCTTCGCCTGCGACCTCGTGGTCTTGACAAAGGCCTGCCAGCATGCTTGAGCGGTTCACTGTCTCAATATTGACTTGTCGACCATTCATAGCGAGCAGGGGGACAATGAGCGGTGCTGTGTGTGCTGAGCCAGGCTGCTGCTGCTCGATATATTGGGAGAGGAGAGGAGGCTGGAGGAGCTCCTGCTACCTCCACAGACCAGAGAGACCGGCGGTCCGTGTCACCCTCCCCTCCCGGCGCCTCACCCTCCCCTCCCGGCGGAGCCAGATGGGTTGCCCCGGCCAAACACGGACACTTATAATGAGATGCGCCACCGTACCGGCTAGCGCTCCACGGATTTTATGTTTTGAAGTATTCTTATTTTTTGGGGTTGAAACTTATATAAAAATATTTATGAGTGGCTTTTGATTAGCTCGGCTGACTGTGAAATGACACGCGGTTGGGCTGCTATATATTACTATAAATTACAAATTAAACCGCCATTTAGCAATTAAAAACACTCGAGGCAACAAACGGAAGATAAATGGAAAGCGTGTCTTCCCCTGCTGTCCTCCCGTGGAGCTGCCAAATCCAATCTCTTCAAAAGTTCAAAGTCACATTTAACTGCATCATAAATCAAAGCTTTTTCAACTTTCACACCGTTTAGCGGCCGTTTTAAGCAGCCTACCGAATCCAGCAGGAAGGCAGAGAGAGAGAGAGAGGGGGGGGGGGGGAGAGAGAGAGAGACACAGAGAGAGAGAGACAGAGAGAGACACACACAGAGAGACACAGAGACAGAGAGAGAGAGAGAGAGAGAGAGAGAGAGAGAGAGAGAGAGAGAGAGAGAGAGAGAGAGAGAGAGAGAGAGGGGAGGGAAGGGAAGGGAAGGGAAGGGAAGGGAACCGCTTACCTGCGACTCCGACATTCCCCATCACCCCGCAAGTATTTACGAGGAGGGTCAACAAACAGACGTCCCAGAAAAAACAAGCACTTCCCATGTTGAGGACGGCGTGAGAATGCAGGTTTCGGTTGTGTGTATCTTTGATAAGAGGACCGCTTAGGTACTGACGATGCGAAAGCGCTGCTCGAGCCCGGAGCCGCTCGCCGCTCGCTGATTGGCTTGCACTTATTTGAGGAGGGGATTGGAGGTGTGTGTGTGTGTGTGAGAGAGAGAGAGAGAGAGAGAGAGAGAGAGAGAGAGAGAGAGAGAGAGAGAGAGAGAGAGAGGGAGAGAGAGGGAGACAGAGAGAGATAGAGAGAGAGAGAGAGAGAGAGAGAGAGAGAGAGAGAGAGAGAGAGAGAGAGAGAGAGAATGCGTGGGTGAGTGAGTGAGTGAGTTTATAGGAGTTACATCAGTAGCATCGACATTTAAATGTGTTTTTTTAAATGGACCTTGAATTGAACAAGGTACAATTCACAAAACATATCTTACCACCTAACATGTAATAACTGATCCATAATGTACTGACATTATTGATAGGCATATTTCCTTTGATGAGCCTTTGTCATTTTACATTTCCTTTAACCCTTATGCCCCAATTAAAATACAGTTCCGTTCCAACATAGCCAAATAAATAATACAATTATGAGTAAATAAATACATGAATTAATGAATACATTTATTTATAGTTGTCTTGTAAAGGATATCGTGGTCATCTGCAAAAGCCAATTTTTGGTTGCACCGTAATAGCGTCATCTGCTGGCGCTAAGAAATATTACACCAGTGACGTTTGGCCCCGCCCTCTTCAGTGACGGTTGGCCCTCAGTGACCCAATCAGGGAGAGAGAGAGAGAGTGAGCCCAGCCAGAGTGTCATGGCGTCTCCCATGTAGGGGGCTCGGTTCGGAACAACCTAGCCACTAGTCATTTCTTTGTTTATTCGTTGTGCGCGTTAATCAAGCCCAGTGCTACGAGAGAACCATTCCAACAGGCGGGGATAAACCATGGGGGCAGTCCATGCGAAGGTACACCCGGTGTTAACGAGAAGGAGACGTTATAATGTTGGATTCTGCATGACCTCCCTGCGGAATTCTTCTCGGCATGCTATTGAGGGTTCGCCGGGTTCCTGCCCGATCCGTATCCAATGTACTGACAGTCACAATCGGGCATTTATAAGGACGAAACGTAATGCGAATGTATTGATGTCTTTATTGTGAGTGCTTTGCCCTACATGTCAAACCGATTCTAGATTCTAGATTCGGACATAGGCCATGCCGGGGTGGAGAATATTGCATGTATGTAGTCTATAGGGAGACAGAGTAAGGGCGTTCTTGGCTTGCCTCAGTTCCCTTGTTGAGCACATAAATTGTCATATAGGTCAATGGAAACAGAAAAAGGATACCCGTCCGTGTCTGAACTCCGCACTGACACCGACACCGCTCCCCGTCCCTGACCTTCCCCGTCCGTTCCGTCAGGACAATGTCCCATTAGCGTGCTAGTGTGCACTGTGTTGGATGTGTGGTTCACGCACGCGTATATGGGCTTGTGGGTTGGCAGAGTTTGGATCCTCTGCCCATGCATGGACGGGACCTGGGCGTGAACCCAGACGACATGATTGAGGTGCCGGAGCCGGAACACGAAGCCAAGCAGGAGATCCTGGAGAACAAAGATGTGAGTCGACTATCCGTCAGTGTCTGCACCTGTCCGTGTATTTGTAGGGGGCGGCGCCGACCTCTGGGTGAACAGTGACGTTTTGCACGTCACCTCCCGCTGCTGCCAAGTGTGGTTGATTTGGCTCAGACAGGGTCCTGCACCCTGGCTCCAGCGGGTGTGATGTGTGTTCTGACAACAGCCCTCTCACCTGCTCCTAGAAAACCCAATGGGTCCATTTTTTTCCCCCAAAAACGTTTACAACTTTTAATGTTTTCCTGAGATCACATTCTTTTTTGCATCTGCTGTGCGGAAGTTCTGCCTAAACGGGGGCGGGGTTACTTACCATTTAAACCAGTTCCTCGGTGCCCGACGTGATCATGTTGGGACCTATGTTACAGGTGGTGGTCCAGCATGTCAACATCCAAGGCCTCGGCAGGACTAAGGAGGATCTACTGGGCTACGAGATCTCCGAGGTGTTCCACGCCAAGAACCTCATCGATGTACGTTGTTATCAGCGCACGCACACACGCACGTGAACACACACGCACACGCACACACACACCTGGAACACACACACACCTGGAACACACACACATACGCACGTGAACACACACACGCACACGCACGTGAACACACAGACATGCACGTGATTACACACGTGAACACACAGACATGCACGTGAACACACACACACACACACACACACACACACATACTCACATGAACACACACACACATACTCACATGAACACACACACACATACTCACGTGAACACACACACACACACACACTCACGTGAACACACACACACACCTGGAACACATACTCACGTGAACACACACACACACATGCACATGAACACACGCGTTATTGTTGACGGTGAGATGGTAGGGTGGAGGAACCTAGCGGTTGTGTCTCTGTGGCAGGTGATGAAGAAGGCGCACATGGCCAGGCTGAAGCTGCTGCGCCTGGGCATCTTCAAAGAGGTGGAGGTGCTCATCGATACGTCTGAAGGTACAGGAGGACCCTCTGCCTCCACCACCTTCTGCTTTGGGAGACGGTTCTGGGAACAACTCATTTTACTGTGATGTTTCCATGACGTTTCTAATTGCGATGGACTGACTTTAAGTTGTTGGCTTCAGATACAGACTGATGATGGTATAACATGAAGTTATACCATCATCAGTCTGTACTGCGTCGTTGTGGGTTTTTCATGGGCTTCGAGGATTTCTTGGGGGTTAAAAGTCGAATATGTACACGGCGTTAAAGAAAAGGCTAAATGGCAGCTGAGAGCTGAACGGCCAGGAAGTGACCCGTTCTCTGTCTCAGGTGGTTCTGTGTCTCAGGTGGTTCTGTGTCTCAGGTGGTTCTGTGTCTCAGGTGGTTCTGTGTCTCATGTGGTTCTGTGTCTCATGTGGTTCTGTGTCTCAGGTGGTTCTGTGTCTCAGGTGGTTCTGTGTCTCAGGTGGTTCTGTGTCTCAGGTGGTTCTGTGTCTCAGGTGGTTCTGTGTCTCAGGTGGTTCTGTGTCTCAGGTGCCGGGGCTTTACCCAACGGCCTGGACGTCATCTTCGAGGTCACGGAGGTCAAGAGGCTGACGGGAAGTTACAACACGATGGTTGGCAACAACGAAGGCAGCATGGTAAGGGAATGTGTTCACCTCTTCACAGGCAGACGCTCCGTCGACTAGCTCGGTCGACTAGCTCCGTCGACTAGCGTCGGCAGCTATAGGTGCAGGATAGATTGGGCTTCGACCACACAACTGTTTATCTTTCACCTCAGGTACACACACGCACAAAAAAAATACAGTTTTAATGGCTCCAGAGGCGTACGGTGTCAGCTCTTAGTCCAGAACTTAAATTAGTTATTAAATATGTTTTAAAATATGTTTTAAAGTAAAAATCCTATCCTGGATATAATTAATCCTGACCTTTTTGACAAACGAAAGACAAAAGCAGGCTTGGTAGTCTGCATGCATGTGAAGAAGAGCTTTGTTTTCCAACAAGGAGGAAGGTTCCCGCTCACATGGTGGTGGAGCGCGTGGGTGCTGACCTCTTCACCTTTGACCTCTAGGTGCTGGGCCTGAAGCTGCCCAACATGTTTGGCCGGGCCGAGAAGCTGACCTTCCAGTTCTCCTACGGCACCAAAGAGACGTCCTACGGCCTGTCCTTCTTCAAGCCCCAGCCCGGGTGCTTCGAACGCAAGTACGGGCAGCGAGCGCCACCGGTACCGTTACTGGGACCGTTACTGGTACAGTTACCAGTACCGTTACCAGGACTGTTACTAGTACCGGTACCAGGACCGTTACCAGGACTGGTACCAGGACCGTTATTGGTACCGTTACCAGGACCGTTACCAGGACCGTTACCAGGACTGTTACCAGTACAGTTACTGGTGCCGGTGCCGGTACCAGGACTGGTACCGTTACTGGTACGGTTACCAGTACCGTTACCAGGACCGGTACCAGGACTGTTACCAGTACAGTTACTGGTGCCGGTACCAGGACCAGTACCTGTTCTTTGAGGATGGATCAAATCATTTTTCGATTAACGGATATTTAAGCGTTAGATTGAATGGATCATTTAGATGATTCACTAATCATTTATTAAGTAAAAACACCAACTGGTTATAACTTAAGGAATGCTAATATTCACTTTTGTTTTTCTATTTCAGATAATTTCACAATTTCTTGTCTGATAAAGCCTGCTAATTTTAAGACATCACTTGGAGTTTTCGTGTAATTCTATCCTTAATGATTATTACCTAAAAAATATATATTGTGTACATTAATGGTAATTTAATGAATAACCAGTATTAGTTGTGGTTATTCATTAGTAAGAGGTTTTAGAGCCATGTCTAAAAAAAGATTAAACTAATATCCAATATGACACACTGGCTCAACACAGGCAGGTTTTGTTCACAGGTAAGTTGTGTGCCTAGGAGCCTAACGTTCCCTGTTCACCGGGTCTGAGCACTGAGGCATTTCTCTTCCTTCCCTTCCAGCCTCGTCCTCAACCTCTATAAAGTCACAGGACAGTTTCCATGGAGCTCCCTGAAAGAAACGGACAGAGGGCTGTCTGCAGAGCTTAATGTAAGAGAGAGGGAGGGGGGAGGGAGGGAGGGAGGAGAGAGGGGGGGGGAGGGAGAGACACTGTGTGTGGGTGTGTGGTTGTCTGTGTGTGTGTGTTTGTCTTTGAGTGTGTGGGTGTTTGTGTGTGTGTGTGTGTGTGTATTTGTTCTACTTTATTACACATATTGTGTTACATGTCACATGCTCGTCCATCTGCCAGCTGACGTTGGCATTTTCATTCAGCGACAACACAAGGAGCTGAATTCCCGAAGAGCCCTTAAAAATGCTTTCAAGTGCAAAGTAAAGGAACTACAACACGGCCTACGGTGCTTTTAATCAGAATCGATTGAAAGCACACATTAAACATACTTTAAAGTGTATTTAGGCCGGCTCCGGTTAAATATTTGTGCACGTATGCGTGCCTCACAGACCTTGATTTCCTGATGTGCCCGAGATTTCCAGCAGGTTTTTTATTTTTTATTTTTTGACTTGTTTACACATCCGCCTCCTTTTCGTTTTTTCTTGTTCTTTTTGTGTTCATACTGTGTCGACAACGCTCTGGCCCTTCGCTTGTATAAGTGACACACGGTGCAGCTTTACCCCCAGCAGTCTGACGTCGTCTTCGGCATCAGGAGGCAGAGCGGGTCGCCTGGCAACCAGAGGGTTGCTGGTTCGATCCCCGGCGCCTCCTAGCCGAGGTGCCGGGGTGTCCCTGAGCAAGACTAAACTAAACCCTAGCTGCTCCCGACGAGCTGGCTGTTCCCCTGAACGGTGAAGACCGCTTTGGGGTGTGAATATGGGTGTTTTAATGGGTGAATGAGTGTGTGAATGTGTCCATGACGAATGTGTGTATGAATGGCTGAATGCGAGGAACTCATTGTGAAGTGCTTTGCGTGGCCACAGGTTAGTCTTGATGCTCCATTGACCCTGTCCCCGTGTCCTCCCCAGTTCCCTTTAGGGCGCACCAGCCACACGGTGAAGTGGGAGGGCGTGTGGAGGGAGCTGGGGTGTCTGGCCCGCAGCGCCTCCTTCGCCGTGCGGGAGGAGAGCGGACACTCCCTCAAATCAGCCCTCTCGGTATGGAACACTACAGTTACAGTTACTAACATTTAGTTACAGTTACAGATACTGACAGTTACAGTTAGTTACTAACAGTTACAGTTACAAATACTAACAGTTACAGATACTAACAGTCACAGTTACAGTTACTAACAGTTACAGTTAGAGTTACTAACAGTTACAAATACTAGCAGTTACAGATACTAACAGTCACAGTTACTAACAGTTACAGTTACAGACAGTTACAGTTACTGACAGTTACAGTTACTAACAGTTACAGTTACTAACAGTTACAGTTAGAGTTACTAACAGTTACAAATACTAGCAGTTACAGATACTAACAGTCACAGTTACTAACAGTTACAGTTACAGAAACTAACAGTTACAGTTACTAGCAGTTATAGTTACTTACAGTTACAGATACTAACAGTTACTGACAGTTACAGTTACAGATACTAACAGTTACTGACAGTTACAGTTACTGACAGTTACAGATACTAACAGTTACAGTTACTAGCAGTTACAGTTACTAACAGTTACAGATAATAACAGTTATAGTTACTTACAGTTACAGATACTAACAGTTACTGACAGTTACAGATACTAACAGTTACTGACAGTTACAGTTACTGACAGTTACAGTTACTGACAGTTACAGTTACTAACAGTTACAGTTACTAACAGTTACAGTTAGAGTTACTAACAGTTACAAATACTAACAGTTACAGATACTAACAGCGCTCGGAGGTTCCCCTTTAAAGGATTAAGTGAAACGCTCTGATAATTGCTTCTGGTTCCAGTAGTTTGTGTGTTTTAACCCGGCGCTCATGTTGTCTCTTCCTCTTCCAGCACAGCATGTCTGTCGACTCTAGGAATTCTGCCATCTTTCCCAACAGAGGTGCCTTGCTTCGAATCAACCAGGTCAGTGCTCAGGTCTTTGTGTGTGCATTTGTGCGCTTGTCGACCTCTATGACCACTAGTCTGTGCTGTCGTGCAGCCATTTGCTAGTCGAGATTCCAACCGGTTTCCCAGAGTCCAGAGCAGTGGAGTGTTGGTTTAAGGATTATGTGCACAAATCACACCCAACCGGAAACAGCTGATCCCCCAAATAAATATACAATGAAAACAGCTGTTGGTGTTTATAAGTTGTTTACCTACTTTTGGACCGACCATTTAAGCAGCATGTATGAGAGACGAGGGATCTAAATGTCTTGGAATACCTATATGGGCAGACTAAAGCCTTATAGTTGCATAGAAAATGCATATAGTCAATTCAAAATAAAATAAATAATTGAATAAATACACTCATTTCAATTGAATTGTGTGTGCGCCTGTTCTTTTGATATAATCCTTCACAACTGTACCTCTTAACCACGTAGTGTGTTTGTATGTTTGGCCCTGCAGGAGCTAGCAGGCTACACGGGTGGTGACGCTAGCTTCCTGAAGGAGGACTTTGAGCTGCAGTTCAACAAACATCTCTTCCTGGACTCGGTAGGGCAGCGCTACGTTCCTTTATCTGTCTGTTACTGCATCGTCCATCCAGCTCCTCTTCCTTTACCTGCTTGTTCCTTGGTGCAGACACTATCAAAAAAAACTACAACATTACCAGTAACCTGCATGGGAGGCCAGTCTGTTGCAGAGTCCGACCCATTATAATAATCAAATCATAACTAAAATGTCAAACTAAGAGGCCAAAGAAGGAGGAAGATGCTATACATCTTTAGGCTGTACAGTAAATAAAGTTTTGGGTCGCTGTCATTTCTACGTCTGTGTTGGTCCTGAAGCAGCAGCTTGTTCAACCTCTTTAGACAGTGTTGTAACAGTGTCTCCACCTCCTCTAAGGTGTTGTCTGCGTCTCTGTGGGGTGGAATGCTTTACCCCCTGGGGGGACAGACGTCCTGCATCGCAGACAGGTACGGTTACCTCTGACCCCTCACTGGCTGTTCAGGAAGAGGCAGTCCGTTTTTGAATCATAATAAATATGTGTGTGTATACTTGTGACCTCTTCCTCCAGGTTCTACCTGGGGGGTCCCACGAGCGTCCGAGGGTTTGGGATGTACAGCATCGGCCCTCAGAGCGAAGGTGAGTCAGGTTAACCCTTTCTGGTGCGGACCCAGACGTCTAGGGAACGTTTGCTTGCTTTCTGTTGACACTACTTCTTTGTTGAGCATTTTCGTTTTTTAAACCTGACCTAGTGAACTACCAATAATGTTTCTTTTTTCATTTGTATATTCTTTAATGTAGGTCTGCTGTTGACAACAGCTCTACTAGGCTATAAGGGAAAGCTGGATTAAATTCATCGGTTTTTTTTCCATGATTTCGTCATGTTTCATGTTCACTTTTCTGCCCTTGAAAGCGTTTAAACGGTAAAAGCTCCAGCGTACGTCGGTAAAATGTGAAGCTCTTCGGCACAACCCAGTCCGATTTCTCGGCTCTGTCGACTTTTCGGGCCAGTCCCGCTTGTGAATCATAAGCGGTGTTTATGCCATGTCAGCGGCGGGGTCACATGGTAACCTATAGGCCTGTCCCATTGGCCGCCGGTCTTCAGTCATGGCTTATCGGACACAACACTTACGGTGTTGTGGGGGTCTCTTGTGTTCCAGGGGACTACCTGGGCGGGGAGGCCTACTGGGCGGGGGGGCTACACCTGTACACGCCACTGCCCTTCCGGCCAGGGAAGGGCGGCTTCGGCGACCTGTTCCGGACACACTTCTTCCTCAACGCCGGGAACCTCTGCAACCTCAACTACGGTGAGCAGCGGGACCCGAAACCGTACCGGGACACACGGAGGGACGCCCGCCCTCTGTACCGCCTTCAACCAATCACGGCACTCGACACTTCCGCGCGCACATCTCAGTACATCCTTCCAGACGCCCTTGCTATGCTAGAAGGAGCTAGTCCTACGTGGCTAGCACTTCAAAAGCAATGCGACTGTATTGCTAATAACAGTTGAATAGCAATACAACTGTATTGCTAATAACAGTTGAATAGCAATACCACTGTATTGCTAATAACAGTTGAGTAGCAATACAACTGTATTGCTAATAACAGTTGAATAGCAGTACCACTGTATTGCTAATAACAGTTGAATAGCAATACGACTGTATTGCTAATAACAGTTGAATAGCAGTACGACTGTATTGCTAATAACAGTTGAATAGCAATACGACTGTATTGCTAATAACAGTTGAATAGCAATACGACTGTATTGCTAATAACAGTTGAATAGCAGTACGACTGTATTGCTAATAACAGTTGAATAGCAATACCACTGTATTGCTAATAACAGTTGAATGGCAATGCGACTGTATTGCTAATAACAGTTGAATAGCAATACGACTGTATTGCTAATAACAGTTGAATAGCAATACGACTGTATTGCTAATAACAGTTGAATAGCAATACGACTGTATTGCTAATAACAGTTGAATAGCAATACGACTGTATTGCTAATAACAGTTGAATAGCAATACGACTGTATTGCTAATAACAGTTGAATAGCAGTACGACTGTATTGCTAATAACAGTTGAATAGCAACACAGCTTTATCCTGACCTTAGCTCCCCAAGTATAGCTGAATTAGACTTGCTCTTTTTGTTCTGTAAATGGCGAGCGCTAAGTGGACTGCGTTCGTGCGGCAGCAGTCGTTGCAGCAGTGAACGCCGGCGTTAACCTTCCGGGACCTTTCCTCCAGGCGAGGGGCCCCGAGCCCATCTGCAGAGGCTGGCCGAGTGCCTCCGCTGGTCCTACGGAGCGGGGGTCGTCCTGCGCCTGGGGAACATCGCCCGGCTGGAGCTCAACTACTGCGTGCCCATGGGAGTCCAGAGCGGAGACAGGTAGAGAGAGAGGGGTGTGTGTGTGTGTGTGTGTGTGTGTGTGTGTGTGTGTGTGTGTGTGTGTGTGTGTGTGTGTGTGTGTGTGTGTGTGTGTGTGTGTGTGTGTGTGTGTGTGTGTGTGTGTGTGTGTGTGTGTGATAGGGGAGAGATGGTGAAAGAGTTTTATATTCAATCTAAATGTGATGCCACACATCTTGACACTCGATGCACTTGATCAACTTGGCAGAATCGGTACAATAGACAAAGATGATGATGATGATGATGACGATGGTGATGATGATGACGATGTTGATGATGGTGATGATGATGATGGTGATGATGATGATGAGTAGATCACCTTCTTAACTGGTGGCGTATAATGTTATGACATGTGTACGCCAGTCTTCATCTCCCAGGGGTCACTTTTGGTGCCTTGTGTGTTTTTTTTTTTTCTTTCCTTCTCCTCCGCTCACTTCCTGTGCGCTCCCCTCCCCGGGCAACACAGGATCTGCGACGGCGTCCAGTTCGGAGCAGGGATCCGCTTCCTGTGATGTCATCGTCGCCACAGCGACCACAGAGGCCCGTCGCCGGACTCGGTTGTCGTTGTTAGCGTGTCGCGGGCGGAGCCCCACCCGACACGCGACACCGCCCTTCACACACCCTCCTCCTCCTCACCCTCCGTGGTTACCGTAGCAACGCGTCTTTTCCGAAGATCCCCCCCCCTCCCCGTGTAACCTATTTGATTTGGGGTTCAGCCAACGTTCATCTCTTGAGGTCGGGGTGCTGGGGAGACGCACCCAGTTTATGAATGAATGAATGGATGGATGAATGAATGTGGGATTAGAGATGAGCGCCTGATTCAAAGTAAACGTTAAGGAGGACCTGCACCTTTTCTTTTGGTCACACGGTAGGAAGGACCCGCGGTTATTCAGGCAGGGTTTGGACCTGCAGACCGGCGGTGTGTGTGTGTGTGTGTGTGTGTGACCTCGTTAGCAGGCGCGCTGGACTCAGAGATGCAGCGGCGTTGCCCTGTTTTCATGTCGTCCAAGCTGTTGTATTCTGCACGCGACTTAAATAAACACAGCTTTTCCCAGGAATACGTCTCGTTTTTCTATCTTTGAACAACATCACCTTAAATGGGGTTTCCCCCCCAAATTTCATGCAGGAGCATAAGTTAAGTAATACATCGTGTCCCCAAAACCAAGGTGTGTGTGTGTGTGTGTGTGTGTGTGTGTGTGTGTGTGTGTGTGTGTGTGTGTGTGTGTGTGTGTGTGTGTGTGTGTGTGTGTGTGTGTGTGTGTGTGTGTGTGTGTGTGTGTGTGTGTGTGCGTGCGTGTAGGCCTGTGTGTGTGTGTGTGTGTGTGCGTGCGTGTAGGCCTGTGTGTGTGTGTATGTATGTGCGTGTAGGCCTGTGTGTGTGTGTGTGTATGTGCGTGTAGGCCTGTGTGTGTGTGTATGTATGTGCGTGTAGGCCTGTGTGTGTGTGTATGTATGTGCGTGTAGGCCTGTGTGTGTGTGTATGTATGTGCGTGTAGGCCTATGTGTGTGTGTGTGTGTGTGTGTGAGACGATCCCCCACTAATCCCAGCAGGATCCCGTGTGTGGATCCTACCAGCTTTCTGACCACTGGTTCAGTGTGGGAGAGGGACAGCTGGAGAGCAGCCTTGGTCAACACTGATGCCGCTGCTGGAGGAACAACGTCTGGAATATTACAGAGGAGTCTAAACTTAAACTCAAATTCTGAATATTTGGAATGAGACTTTAGTTTTATATAATGGGGACCACAATAGCAACACTCCATCTGTTTTGGATAAAAACAAAAATATGCATTTCAGGGCCCTGTTTCATTGAGCTGCAGAGATGCTAGTCTGAACACGTCTTCTTAACACGTGTTCTTAACACGTGTTAATGTAGAAATCCCGCTTCTTAAAACTAGGCCCCCTGCAGCAGCTATTTCCAAACCATTACAGTTCAATAAACAGGCCAAAGTAGGAAGACCTGTTTATAACTAGGTAATTAGTTGATCGTAGAAGCGTATCTAACAGCCCATTGGTGCAAATACTATTTTGTTCTTGTGAAGGTGTGAGTGGGCGTGTTTAGGAGCGCATGAATGGACTGAGGGGCGCAACGAAAACCATCAGAAAAGCGGTTCTCAAAACAACGCTACTTTGAACAGTTATGCGCATTGCTTAACGGTCCTGTCACCTAAATCGTAAGTAATTAAACAAATGTATGAGTAAAATAAAATGTGTGATTCAAAATTAATTAATGAATAATCGGTAAAAATTTTGGAGGAAAAAAAAGTACAGTATTGGCGAGCACGCGCACCACGCGGTTGAGTTCAGCTTGTCAGGATACTGTGAACGCGCACGCACAGGGGCACGTAACACGTAAAGCAGGCAGGCAAGAGTATCTGCGCTGCCCGCTGCTTCTGTCACGGACACAGTGAAGCAGGTGTGTGCGCTTTGTGTGTGTGTGTGTGTGTGTGTGTAGCCCGGAACACTCACCCTTGGAGTGGACAAATATTCTGTTTCTTGTGTCGGTTTTTCTAATTTAAAAAAAAATCATGTTGTGGACAGCGAATCAAGTCATCCGAAAATTCTCCACCACCTCAGTAAGTACCCAGCTGCTGCACTGCTTATGAATGGTTGCTTTATTCATATAACACTGTGCTCTTATGGAGAGGCTCGCCAGAGCTGCATTATCTCTGTAACATGTCGAGGTTGCGCTTTAACGCCGCTGCATGGCACGTGTAGGCGGTGACAGTACGTGGGTCCATGTGTCCTACGGTCCCTCTGCGTCTGCAGTTGTGTTAAATGGTTATTATGCCGCGATGCAACGTGGGCCCGGCTGTTTGCCACGTTCAACGCCACGGTGCCGTTAACCGGCTCCTCCACGTTACACCGGCCGGCCATACTGTACAACATCTGAGTGGGTTGCATCATCCTGAGCCTGCATCCTGAACCGTCGGCGGCTTAGCAGGCTGCAGGACCGGAGCTGCACGAATAGTTATCGGTCGTCCGCTCAAATCTTACGTTATCTCGGGCGTTTTCATGATGAAGTAGTAACTATTATGCATAGGCTACTCATGTTTAGTGGCAGTAGCCAACGGTCTTTCTGTTATTCATTTAATATTTATATTCGTAATGATTATTATTTAGCCTTTGGCAGCGCTTCAACCGCTACAATTATTTCAGTGCAGATTTGGGTCAAACCATTTTTCTAACGTTCAAGTTGCAGGGTAGCGCCTCGTGCGCGTTTGACAGAAACGCGACACCGCCGACCCGCCTTCTTCTGCATGTGGCGCGTGAGGTGGACGTGCGTTGTGTTCGCCTTTTTTATAGAAAGGCTGTGGTTTTCTGCAGCCAATCGGGTGCCTTTACACCGATGACATTACACGTCTTCTTGTCCTGTGGTTTGTTCCTAGAAGGCCTGCAGAGTCTGTTCTTTTGGGCTCAAACCCCTACAGGAAGGAAAACGTTGTTAAAGGCTGAGTCCCTGTAGTGATTCAAAGCCTTTGATTTATAGGCACACCCCCCCAAAGGTTCAGTAATCAATTAATTGATATTTGATTAATAATTATCCACTTTTTATGACCGGCAGCATGAGCCTGGTCAGAAAAGTATTCAGTCAGATGTAAGGAAAGCATTTTCTGTTGACCGGCGTAGGTCGTCCTCCATGTGAGGAGCTGAAGGTGGTGTCTGTGACCTCTGACCTCTATGTTGTGGTGCTCCAACAGCATTATTACCAGAACAAGCTGAAGCTAGCTCTGATTGGCCAGAGCCTGTTCGGACAGGAAGTCTACACCAGCCTCAGGAAGCAGGGGCACAAGGTGGTGGGCGTGTTCACCGTACCGGACAAGGATGGCAAGGCTGACCCCCTGGGTGAGCTGTCTGTCTGACTGACTGTCTGTCTGTTGGTCTCTCCGCTGTCTGTCTGGCTGTCTGACTCTCTGTCTGTATGTATGTAGTCCGTCCGTCAGTCTGTCTGGCTGTTGGTCTCTCCACCGTCTGTCTGTCTGTTGGTCTCTCCACTGTCTGTCTGTCTGTTGGTCTCTCCACCATCTGTCTGTCTGTTGGTCTCTCCACTGTGTCTGTTGGTCTCTCCACCATCTGTCTGTCTGTTGGTCTCTCCACTGTGTCTGTTGGTCTCTCCACCGTCTGTCTGTTGGTCTCTCCACTGTTTGTCTGTTGGTCTCTCCACTGTCTGTCTGTCTGTCTGTCTGTTGGTCTCTCCACTGTGTCTGTTGGTCTCTCCACTGTCTGTCTGTCTGTCTGTTGGTCTCTCCACTGTGTCTGTTGGTCTCTCCACCGTTTGTCTGTTGGTCTCTCCACTGTTTGTCTGTTGGTCTCTCCACTGTCTGTCTGTCTGTCTGTCTGTTGGTCTCTCCACTGTGTCTGTTGGTCTCTCCACTGTCTGTCTGTCTGTTGGTCTCTCCACTGTCTGTCTGTCTGTTGGTCTCTCCACCATCTGTCTGTCTGTTGGTCTCTCCACTGTGTCTGTTGGTCTCTCCACTGTTTGTCTGTTGGTCTCTCCACTGTCTGTCTGTCTGTCTGTTGGTCTCTCCACTGTGTCTGTTGGTCTCTCCACTGTTTGTCTGTTGGTCTCTCCACTGTCTGTCTGTCTGTTGGTCTCTCCACTGTCTGTCTGTTGGTCTCACGGTTGGCCTGTCTCTCTGTGTGTATGTATGTCTGTCCTCTGTTCTCTGTGTCTCTTTCTTTGTCTGTCTGTCTGATGGTTCCTCACTGACAGACAGACTGTGGTGAGAGAGACAGTTTGTCTCTCTGCTGTAGTGTCTGTCTGTTTTTCTGCTGTCTGTCTCTGTCCCTCCACTTTCT
>JACYXH010000408.1:210000-237500 GCA_026745465.1 Lota lota | reverse complement strand
ATCTGTTAGCACTCTCTGGTGGTCTGTTAGCACTCACTGCTCGTCTGTTAGCACTCTCTGCTCGTCTGTTAGCACTCTCTGCTCGTCTGTTAGCATTCTTTGCTCGTCTATTAGCACTCTTTGCTCATCTGTTAGCACTCTCTGCTCGTCTGTTAGCACTCTCTGGTGGTCTGTTAGCACTCTCTGCTCGTCTGTTAGCACTCTCTGGTGGTCTGTTAGCATTCTTTGCTCGTCTATTAGCACTCTCTGCTCGTCTGTTAGCACTCTCTGCTCGTCTGTTAGCACTCTCTGCTCGTCTGTTAGCACTC
The DNA here is from genome assembly GCA_026745465.1 of Lota lota. NCBI lineage: Eukaryota > Metazoa > Chordata > Actinopteri > Gadiformes > Lotidae > Lota > Lota lota. Next base: position 237,192 of record JACYXH010000408.1, on the reverse strand, counting down.
TCTAGTTGTCTGTTAGCACTCTCTAGTTGTCTGTTAGCACTCTCTGCTCGTCTGTTAGCACTCTCTGCTCGTCTGTTAGCACTCTCTGCTCGTCTGTTAGCACTCTCTAGTTGTCTGTTAGCACTCTCTGTGTCTGTTAGCACTCTCTGCTCGTCTGTTAGCACTCTCTGCTCGTCTGTTAGCACTCTCTGCTCGTCTGTTAGCACTCTGTCTGTTAGCACTCTCCGCTCGTCTGTTAGCACTCTGTCTGTTAGCACTCTGCTCGTCTGTTAGCACTCTGTCTGTTAGCACTCTGCTCGTCTGTTAGCACTCTGTCTGTTAGCACTCTGCTCGTCTGTTAGCACTCTGTCTATTAGCACTCTCTGTTTGTATACTAGCACAGTCTGGTTGTATATGAGCACTCATTAGTGATCCACTGGTACTTATCTGTCCTCTGTCTCCTGCTGCTCAGCTGCTGGTGAAGAGTCTGCAGTTCGAGGATGGCAAGATGATCCCAGCCTCCAAGTTCTTCTCCTCCGGGGAGAGCTCCAGCCTGGAGCTGACCCACGAGGAGCAGGCCATGGCCGAGGAGATCAGGGCAAGTCATGCTGCGCTACGGCGCTTCCAACACACACACACACACACACGCACATGCACACGCACATACAGCCACTTGCACGCACACACACGCACGCATTCGGCGTCAGCGTTGCCATTGCATTCGTCTGGAGTCGAGCGGTGAAGCCCGGCCTAGCGTTGACGCTAACCTGAGCGTAGCGGACCGCTAGGATTCTCCACTAATTCAACCGTGACCCCGGTTGACGCTGACCTCTCGCAGCGTGTCCAATCAGATTTCTTCCCTTCTAAACGTAAAGACATGTTGTATGAGTTAAACACGCTGACCGTCTGTCGGCTGGCCACATCCCCAACGCCCGCTAGCGTCCGGCGCTAAGCTGGCTGCTCATCCTGCGGTTGGATGGTGCTGACGGTCTGCTGCCTCTGTCTGCAGGCCATCTGGAAGGGCATCCTGAGCAACGTCCCGGCCGTCCAGGACACCACAGACTTCTTCAAGTCGGGCGCCGCCTCCATGGACGTGGTCAGGTGAGGGCAGGTGCTGGGTGCAGGGTGCAGGGTGCAGGGTGCAGGGTGCTGGGTGCTGGGTGCTGGGTGCCGGGTGCAGGGTGCTGGGTGCAGGGTGCCGGGTCCTGGGTGCCGGGTGCCGGGTGCAGGGTGCTGGGTGCTGGGTGCAGGGTGCCGGGTGCAGGGTGCTGGGTGCTGGGTGCAGGGTGCTGGGTGCAGGGTGCCGGGTCCTGGGTGCCGGGTGCCGGGTGCAGGGTGCTGGGTGCTGGGTGCTGGGTGCTGGGTGCCGGGTGCAGGGTGCTGGGTGCTGGGTGCTGGGTGCTGGGTGCCGGGTCCTGGGTGCCGGGTGATGGGTGCAGGGTGCAGGGTGCTTCAAGGGCTTTTCTGATACAAGAGAGCTCTGCTTCATGAAAGAACCGCGGTCTGCAACCTCTCCTCTTGTTTCCCGGGTTAAAATGTGCACAACGGAGAACGCACATTCCAGACCAATGACATCACTAGTCCAACCTTTCTGTAAATCTTCCGCGGAAAGAGAGTGTGGAGTATTGTATGACGCAGTACTTCCCCTATTGTAGAAAATAGCCGAGTGTGGCGATTCCCCTCCAACCGGTTATGTTGCTTTAGCTCTGAAGAGCTGTTTACACCACCGTGGCGAGATGCTCTGTGCCCAGCGCTGTGCAGAGGACAGATAAGTAGAACTAGGCCTCCTGCGTGGGGTAAGTAGAAACGACAGCAAGACGAGGCAGCGTTTTAGAGAACACACAAGGGACTCAACAAGCTAGTACTTCTCTCTGGACTAATACGCTCTGTACCAACACTTATCTGTTTGTGTGTGTGTCTGTGTGTGTCTGTGTGTGCGTGTTTGTGTCTGTGTGTGTGTCTGTGTGTGCGTGTTTGTCTGTGTCTGTGTGTGTTTCTGTGTGTGCGTGCGTGTCTGTGTCTATGTGTGTGTCTCTGTGTGTGTGTATCTCTGTTTGTGTGTGTCTGTGTGTGTGTGTGTCTGTGTGTGCGTGTTTGTGTGTGTCTGTGTTTCTGTGTGTGGGTGCGTGTCTGTGTCTATGTGTGTGTGTCTCTGTGTGTGTGTATCTCTGTGTGTGTGTGTGTGTATCTCTATGTTTGTGTGTGTGTTTGTGTGTGTGTGTTTGTGTCTGTGTGTGTGTTTCTGTGTGTGTGTGTGTATCTCTGTGTGTGTGTGTGTGTGTGTCTCTGTGTGTGTGTGTGTATCTCTATGTTTGTGTATGTGTGTGTGTGTGTGTGTATCTCTATGTTTGTGTGTGTGTGTCTGTCTGTGTCTATGTGTGTGTATCTCCATGTGTGTGTGTGTGTGGTTCCAGGCTGGTGGAGGAGGTGAAGCAGAGGTGTAGGGGGGTGGAGCTCCAGACGGAGGATGTGTACATGGCCACCTCATTTCAGGACTTCATCCAGATGTTCGTACGCCGGCTGAGAGGAGAGGACCAGGAGGAGGAGCTGGTGGTGGACTATGTGAGCCACCGCAGGGGGCACCTATACTGACTTATACTAACTTATACTAACCTAAACTAACCTATTACAACATATACTAACCTATACCCAACTATACTAACCTACATTAACCTATACTAAACCATACCAACCTATCTAACCTATTACAACATATACTAACCTATACCCAACTATACTAACCTACATTAACCTATACTAAACCATACCAACCTATCTAACCTATTACAACATATACTAACCTATACCCAACTATACTAACCTACATTAACCTATACTAAACCATACCAACCTATCTAACCTATTACAACATATACTAACCTGTACTCAACTATACTAACCTACATTAACCTATACTAAACCATACCAACCTATCTAACCTATTACAACATATACTAACCTATACCCAACTATACTAACCTACATTAACCTATACTAAACCATACCAACCTATCTAACCTATTACAACATATACTAACCTGTACTCAACTATACTAACCTACATTAACCTATACTAAACCATACCAACCTATCTAACCTATACTAACCTACATTAACCTATACTAAACCATACCAACCTATCTAACCTATTACAACATATACTAACCTATACTCAACTATACTAACCTATACTTAACTAAAATAGAATTAATAGTAACCACCTATACTGACATAACCTGAACCCAGTGATAGTGCTAGGGTTACCTTCATGCCCTACAGGGTCTCCTACCCTTTCCTGCATGGGTCATTACTCTACCACCATACTGTTGACACGTAGCAGACGTTTGTATCAGAATCAGAATCAGAAAAGCTTTATTGCCAAGTACGTTTTTTAAACATACAAGGAATTTGTCTTGGTGATGTAGGTGCACGTCACGTTCTCTATTGCAGGTTAAACAGAACAAACAAAATAAGTATAAATATATGTATAAATATATACACACAATTTAGACACACAATAAAGACAATTCATACACACAATTTATCCCACAGTTACGCTAAGGAGATGCATGTAGTCAAGGAGTAGACAGGGGTTGGTCATGCTCCAGGCTCCAGGCAGGGCTTTGAGAACAAACAGACCTGAACGTGTTCTCCTTCTTGCGGTTCCTCCAGGCCACACAGGAAGTGAACAACATGACGGTGAGGATGCCGCACCAGTGCTTCATCGACGGCCAGTTTGAGGACGCAGAGAACGGGAAGACGTCCGACAGCATCAACCCTGCGGACGGATCGGTGAGGGGGTCCCCCTTTCTGACGCGCTTAGCAAGCTAACACGCTTAGCAAGCTCACACGTTTAGCAAGCTCACACGCTTAGCAAGCTCACACGTTTAGCAAGCTCACACGTTTAGCAAGCTCACACGCTTAGCAAGCTCACACGTTTAGCAAGCTCACACGTTTAGCAAGCTCACACGCTTAGCAAGCTCACACGTTTAGCAAGCTCACACGTTTAGCAAGCTCACACGCTTAGCAAGCTCACACGCTTAGCAAGCTCACACGTTTAGCAAGCTCACACGTTTAGCAAGCTCACACGCTTAGCAAGCTCACACGTTTAGCAAGCTCACACGCTTAGCAAGCTCACACGTTTAGCAAGCTCACACGTTTAGCAAGCTCACACGCTTAGCAAGCTCACACGCTTAGCAAGCTCACACGCTTAGCAAGCTCACACGTTTAGCAAGCTCACACGTTTAGCAAGCTCACACGCTTAGCAAGCTCACACGTTTAGCAAGCTCACACGTTTAGCAAGCTCACACGTTTAGCAAGCTCACACGCTTAGCAAGCTCACACGTTTAGCAAGCTCACACGCTTAGCAAGCTCACACGTTTAGCAAGCTCACACGCTTAGCAAGCTCACACGTTTAGCAAGCTCACACGTTTAGCAAGCTCACACGTTTAGCAAGCTCACACGTTTAGCAAGCTCACACGCTTAGCAAGCTCACACGTTTAACAAGCTCACACGTTTAGCAAGCTCACACGTTTAGCAAGCTCACACGCTTAGCAAGCTCACACGCTTAACAAGCTCACACGTTTAGCAAGCTCACACGTTTAGCAAGCTCACACGCGTAACAAGCTCACATGTTTAGCAAGCTCACACGCTTAGCAAGCTCACACGCTTAGCAAGCTCACACGCTTAGCAAGCTCACACGCTTAGCAAGCTCACACGCTTAACAAGCTAACACGCTGGCACAACACATGGACCTTACACAGACACACACACACACACACACAGACACACACACACACGAGAAGTCAGTCGATGGAGTGAATGAATGTCATCCTGATGTTGTGTGTGTGGTGCAGGTGATCTGCAAGGTGGCCGCCTCCTCTGTGGGGGACGTGGACCGCGCCGTGGCCGCGGCTAAAGAAGCATTTGACAACGGGCCCTGGGGCAAGATGAACCCCAGGGACAGAGGGAGTCTGCTGTACAGGTCAGCACTGCGGCCTGGGGCGCCCTCTGGTGGACAACCGTTGTAACAAGTCTCTCTCTCTGGAGTTACACAGCGAGACGGAATTTTAAATGTTACTTGCTTCATTGGCAAGCGTACAAAAAAGCAAACGACAACAGTATGATATAAAAAGAACATAGCTGTTAATAACAATAAAATGACAACAAAACACAAATGAATGAATGAAGACAAAACTCTCTCTCACTGCCCCTCTCCCTCCCCCACCCTCCCCCAGGCTGGCTGACCTGATGGAGGAGCACCAGGAGGAGCTGGCCACCATAGAGTCCATGGACTCCGGGGCCGTGTACACGCTGGCCCTCAAGACCCACGTGGGCATGTCCATCCAGACCTTCCGATACTTCGCCGGCTGGTGCGACAAGATCCAGGTACTGACCCCCATCCCCATGCTGTTAACTGGGCTGTAGGGGAGAGCTAGGAGCTAGGTACTGACCCCCATCCCCATGCTGTTAACTGGGCTGTAGGGGAGAGCTAGGAGCTAGGTACTGACCCCCATCCCCATGCTGTTAACTGGGCTGTAGGGGAGAGCTAGGAGCTAGGTACTGACCCCCATCCCCATGCTGTTAACTGGGCTGTAGGGGAGAGCTAGGAGCTAGGTACTGACCCCCATCCCCATGCTGTTAACTGGGCTGTAGGGGAGAGCTAGGAGCTAGGTACTGACCCCCATCCCCATGCTGTTAACTGGGCTGTAGGGGAGAGCTAGGAGCTAGGTACTGACCCCCATCCCCATGCTGTTAACTGGGCTGTAGGGGAGAGCTAGGAGCTAGGTACTGACCCCCATCCCCATGCTGTTAACTGGGCTGTAGGGGAGAGCTAGGAGCTAGGTACTGACCCCCATCCCCATGCTGTTAACTGGGCTGTAGGGGAGAGCTAGGAGCTAGGTACTGACCCCCATCCCCATGCTGTTAACTGGGCTGTAGGGGAGAGCTAGGAGCTAGGTACTGACCCCCATCCCCGTGCTGTAGGGGAGAGCTAGGAGCTAGGTACTGACCCCCATCCCCATGCTGTTAACTGGGCTGTAGGGGAGAGCTAGGAGCTAGGTACTGACCCCCATCCCCGTGCTGTAGGGGAGAGCTAGGAGCTAGGTACTGACCCCCATCCCCATGCTGTAGGGGAGAGCTAGGAGCTAGGTACTGACCCCCATCCCCATGCTGTAGGGGAGAGCTAGGAGCTAGGTACTGACCCCCATCCCCATGCTGTAGGGGAGAGCTAGGAGCTAGGTACTGACCCCCATCCCCATGCTGTAGGGGAGAGCTAGGAGCTAGGTACTGACCCCCATCCCCATGCTGTTAACTGGGCTGTAGGGGAGAGCTAGGAGCTAGGTACTGACCCCCATCCCCATGCTGTAGGGGAGAGCTAGGAGCTAGGTACTGACCCCCATCCCCATGCTGTAGGGGAGAGCTAGGAGCTAGGTACTGACCCCCATCCCCATGCTGTAGGGGAGAGCTAGGAGCTAGGGTTTGAGTGGGATTTGTTATAAACGGCCTTGCCATCGGTCCGCTATTAGTGAGTGAAATGCTCTTGGAGAATATCTGTTTCAAGTTGACGGCGCCTGCCCCTGTATGAGATTTATGTCCGCTCCCGGCTCATTTCTGACCAATCACGGCATCTCTTCCCCTGATTGGTTCGGGGAATCCCCCGTGCCGGTCAATCTCATGCCCACGCACTGTGCAGACCCTAATGTTTTAGTGAAGAAAAAACATGAACATAAAGTGGCATTACCTTTTACTGAAACATAAAGCCTCCAAGGGGAATCCCTTGTCCTCCGGCCTGTTTGTTGAGTGAGGGATGCAGTGCTGCTGGTTGAGACGTTGCCCCCCCCCCCCCCCCCCCCCCCCCCCCCCCTGCAGGGCAAGACCATCCCCATCAACCAGGCCCGGCCCAACCGCAACCTGACCTTCACCAGGAGGGAGCCCCTGGGGTGAGGCAGACTACATGTGGTCTCTACATGATGAGTTATGTTAGTTATGTTAGTTATGTTAGTTATGTTAGTTATGTTAGTTATGTGTTATGTTAGTTATGTTAGTTATGTTACGTAGTTATGTTAGTCATGTTAGTTATGTTACGTAGTTATGTTAGTTATGTTAGTCATGTTAGTTATGTTAGTTATGTTAGTTATGTTAGTTATGTGTTATGTTAGTTATGTTAGTCATGTTTGTTATGTGTTATGTGTATTTAGTGTGTTTTTCAATTCAGTGCCCTGTGTCTTTATCACGCTACATTTATTTTATGCAAGTATAAAAAATTTAATCTTGTCATAACTGAAAGTGATTGGTTAAAAAAACAGGCTTTCAAATAGTTGTTGTTTTGAATTTTCTTTATATTTTTTATTGATTTGGACTTTGAGATCGCTTATATATTGCGCAACGGTGACCTCATCAATGACATTTCTCCGTGACCTCACCGGTGACATCGCTCCGTGACCTCACTCTGTGACCTCACTCTGTGACCTCACTCTGTGACATTACTCTGTGACCTCACTCTGTGACATTACTCTGTGACCTCACTCTGTGACATTACTCTGTGACCTCACTCTGTGACCTCACTCTGTGACCTCACTCTGTGACCTCACTCTGTGACCTCACTCTGTGACCTCACTCTGTGACATTACTCTGTGACCTCACTCTGTGACCTCACTCTGTGACCTCACCTTGTGCTGCAGTGTGTGTGCCATCGTGATTCCCTGGAACTACCCCCTGATGATGCTGGCCTGGAAGAGCGCAGCCTGCCTGGCAGCAGGAAACACACTGGTGCTGAAACCTGCCCAGGTGGGACACACACACACACGCACTCGTACGCACACACACACACACACACACACACACACACACGCCTGCCCTGTCCAGGTGGGCCACTCACACGCACACATACACATACACATACACACACGGTTATCTAGCGATGCAGGGAGTTTCTGGCTAAAACGACTGATTTGTGTGTGTGTGTGTGTGTGTGTGTCTGTGTCTGTGTGTGTCTGTGTGTGCGTCTGTGTCTGTGTGTGTGTGTGTGTGTGTCTGTCTGTGTGTGCGTCTGTGTGTGTGTGTGTCTGTGTGTGTCTGTGTCTGTGTGTGCGTCTGTGTCTGTGTGTGTGTGTGTGTGTCTGTGTGTGTGTGTGTGTGTGCGTGCTCTGCGCGTATCTAGGTCACTCCGCTCACTGCGCTGAAGTTTGCCGAGCTCACAGTAAAGGCTGGTATCCCTAAAGGAGTCATCAACATCGTCCCTGGCTCAGGTGAGTGTAGCCCAACGCAGGCGGCTGTGGGGGGGGGGGGGGGGGGTGCGGAATAATACTGCTGGATTTAGATGTCCAGAGTAGACTTCAGTCCTGTCTGGGGCGAGCGTAGAGAACACAGCCCTGCTACATACCTGCTCCGCGTGCTCTGCTCGGTCAAAGCAGTATGATTCTGCTTCTTGTGTCACGGTTCAGATGTGAAGCTCTCGGAGTCGGTCTGCTTTGAGCTTCACGTGAACGTCTGCCCCCACAACCTAACCTGCTCCTCCTTCTCTCTGGACCCTCTCTCTGGACCCTCTCTCTGGACCTTCTCTCTCTGGACCCTCTCTCTCTGTACCTTCTCTCTCTGGACCCTCTCTCTCTGGACCCTCTCTCTGGACCTTCTCTCTCTGGACCTTCTCTCTGGACCCTCTCTCTCTGGACCTTCTCTCTCGACCCTCTCTCTCTGGACCCTCTCTCTCTGGACCCTCTCTCTGGACCCTCTCTCTGGACCTTCTCTCTCTGGACCCTCTCTCTGGACCCTCTCTCTGGACCTTCTCTCTCTGGACCCTCTCTCTGGACCTTCTCTCTCTGGACCTTCTCTCTCTGGACCCTCTCTCTGGACCCTCTCTCTGGACCTTCTCTCTCTGGACCCTCTCTCTGGACCCTCTCTCTGGACCCTCTCTCTCTGGACCTTCTCTCTCTGGACCCTCTCTCTGGACCCTCTCTCTGGACCCTCTCTCTGGACCCTCTCTCTGGACCCTCTCTCTGGACCCTCTCTCTCTGGACCTTCTCTCTGGACCCTCTCTCTGGACCCTCTCTCTGGACCCTCTCTCTCTGGACCCCCTCTCTGGACCCTCTCTCTGGACCCTCTCTCTGGACCCTCTCTCTCTGGACCCTCTCTCTCTGGACCTTCTCTCTGGACCCTCTCTCTCTGGACCCTCTCTCTGGACCCTCTCTCCGTGCCCCCGATCCAGGGGGTCTGGTGGGCCAGCGGCTCTCGGACCACCCGGACATCCGCAAGCTGGGCTTCACTGGATCCACGCCCATCGGTAAACAGATCATGAAAAGGTGCGTTGCCATTGGCCGCTTCCAAAATGTCTAATCTCTGTGCTGATTGGCTGATGCCGGCTTGGTTCCTCACGGTTCTGTGTTGTTCTCTGGGCCCGGTCCCTCACGGTTCTGTGTTGTTCTCCGGGCCCGGTTCCTCACTGTTCTGTGTTGTTCTCCGGGCCCGGTTCCTCCTCACGGTTCTGTGTTGTTCTCCGGGCCCGGTTCCTCAGGGTTCTGTGTTGTTCTCCGGCCCCGGTTCCTCACGGTTCTGTGTTGTTCTCCTCCCCTGGTGCAGCTGTGCGCTGAGCAACCTGAAGAAGGTGTCTCTGGAGCTGGGAGGGAAGTCGCCGCTCATCATCTTCAGTGACTGTGACATGGACAAGGCCGTCCGCATGGTGAGTCACGGAGATGAACACCGTCTGGGCGTGGTCCTTTAGGAACCATAGTAACCATGGTAACGTCGCCCCTGGCGTCCCTGAAACATCATTTGTTCCACTTCCTTGTGCCGATTCTGCCGCAGAGCTTTTTGCTTGGGCGCTGCTGACTTAAAATTGCAACACAGCACCTCAGACAAACGCTTTATCGGTCCACGGCCGAATGTGAGCATCCTGGTTCCCATCGTCATGGGAACCAGCCGTGCCGGCTCGATCAGCAGCGACGTGCTGTGTTTGACATTTTCGCATAGAGCGCAACGGCCAGTGTTGTTCGGGAACAGCTGAGCGCAGTGCTGTTCGGGAACAGCTGAGCGCAGTGCTGTTCGGGAACAGCTGAGCGCAGTGCTGTTCGGGAACAGCTGAGCGCAGTAGCGCTGAGCTGTGGTCCCAACGGCAGCATGTGACGGGTCACGTGACCTCGCCACTCATGTAACATGTCACGTGACCTCGCCACTCATGTAACATGTCACGTGACCTCGCCACTCATGTAACATGTCACGTGACCTCGCCACTCGTGTAACAGGTCACGTGACCTCGCCACTCATGTAACATGTCACGTGACCTCGCCACTCATGTAACATGTCACGTGACCTCGCGCGCGTGTGTGTGTGTGTGCGTGTGTGTGTGTGTGTGTGTGTGTGTGTGTATGTGTGCGTGTGTGTGTGCATGTGTGTGTGCGTGTGTGTGCGTGCGTGTGTTTGTGTGTGTGTGCGTGCGTGTGTGTGTGTGCGTGTGTGTTCCCGCTCCGCAGGGCATGAGCGCGGTGTACTTCAACAAGGGGGAGAACTGCATCGCGGCGGGCCGGCTGTTTGTGGAGGAGTCCATCCACGACGAGTACATCACGCGAGTGGTAGGGGGTCCCCAAAACGCCTCGTCGCGCTCCCTTCCCTTGCCCCCCCTCTTCCACACGCACACGTCTCACTCCCACTCTGCCACGTGTCTCCGCCTCTTCAATCCACTCCCACAAGCACACGTCTCACTCCCACTCTGCCACGTGTCTCCGCCTCTTCAATCCCCTCCCACACGCACACGTCTCACTCCCACAAGCACACGTCTCACTCCCACAAGCACACGTCTCACTCCCACAGGCACACGTCTCACTCCCACTCTGCCACGTGTCTCCGCCGCCTCTTCAATCCATTCCCACACGCTAGGAACTAGAAACTCGTTGAATTATCCGAGTGATGAGTTGATCAACGCTTAGAAGCCTTGCTGCCCTCCCTCTCCCCACGGCTCAGCCTCACACTTGTAGTTTGTCACAAAGGCATCGTACAGCACCGACAACTCTCTCTCCGCCCGACCACGCAGGTGGAGGAGATCAGGAAGATGAAGATCGGGGACCCCCTGGACCGCTCCACCGACCACGGGCCCCAGAACCACAAGGCCCACCTGGACAAGCTGGTGGAGTACTGCGAGGTCGGGGTGAAGGAGGGGGCCACGCTGGTGTGTGGGGGCCGCCAGGTGGACAGGCCAGGTACGGCACGCCGTTCACCGCACTGCACCGTCGCATTTCCATCGTGCATGCGACTGAAAACAGAGGACACGTGTGAACGCGGAAAAAAGTGTCCGAAATTTGAAATGCATTCTATTTTTTTTATTCATATTTAATTTGACTTGGTCTTCCGTGGGTTCCAGGGTTCTTCATGGAGCCCACCGTGTTCACCGGCGTGGAAGACCACATGTTCATCGCCAAGGAGGAGTCCTTCGGCCCCGTGATGGTGGTCTCCAAGTTCAAGGATGGGTGAGTTAGGTCTTAATGGACTTTGAATCCACAGGACTAAACATAGATCTGTTCTCTCCTGTTGAGAGTTCTGCTTTGCTTTCTCTGTTCCTTCTCAAGTCGCTTTTTTGTTATGTTGTGTGTGTGTGTGTGTGTGTGTGTGTCAAACAAAGAGACATATTTAGATGTAAATAGACAATGCTAAATGCTAATAGACCATTTTTATCTTTAGCTACCTACTTGTCTTTTACGTTCCTGGGCATTTTTTTATTGCATCGAATCATGTTTCCTGTCGTACTTCCACGGATGCACACGGGGTTGTGTTGTTTTCCTTGTGTTGCTGTCCCTCTGTGTCTGTGAGGGACAGCCTGTAACTAACCCCCCCCCCCCCCCCCGTGCTGGACCTGCTCCAGGGACGTGGACGGCGTGTTGCGGCGGGCCAACGATACGGAGTTCGGCCTGGCGTCGGGGGTCTTCACCCGGGACATCAACAAGGCCATGTACGTGAGCGAGAAGCTGGAGGCGGGCACGGTGTTCATCAACACGTACAACAAGACGGACGTGGCCTCGCCGTTCGGGGGCTTCAAGCAGTCCGGCTTCGGCAAAGACCTCGGTACGTTCTGGAAGCAGGCGGGAAGGGCCAGAGTGACGGCTGCCCCAGGAATGGAGGCACTTTGTCATTATGTCACATGGGTTCGAACGTCGCCGTTTGCATTTCTGTGGATGCATGTTTTTTTTCTGTATTTCCCTTTTCTTTTCTTTTTTATTGCGTTACTGGGTTTTATTTACGTTCTTCTTCTTGACATTATTGTTCTATCTTGAGCAGATACATTTTGACGTATCGTAATAACTTCCCTCTAGATTCATTAAGTCCTCAATCTGAAATGTCGAGGAGTAGTTCCTTGTCAGCTTTTCTCCCACACTGCATGTATTTATACTCGGCATAGAGATCAACTCATTTTCTCGTTAACGTGACTTCATGACACGTTAAATGTTTATACCCCAAAATGGTAGAAATTGCCAACTGTGACAAGACGTCAAGACGTTTGAGTCACGACACGAGTGGATTATCAAAGTTATGAGTTATTGATCTAAAAATGATCCTCCGTTCTGGTCGTTACAGGAGAGGATGCTCTGTCAGAATACCTCCGGACCAAAGCGGTCACCGTGGAATACTGAGGAAGGATTTCCCCTCGCCGTGGACTCGGGACACAAGTTTGGAAATGCAGTCCACTGCCTGGTCGGGCGATCAGCGTCACCCCCCCCCCACAAGTGACCCGGCTAGGGTGTTGGCGTGAGGATAGTTAGGAACCCTCTGCCCCAGCCTGGACTTGTTGCCTAGCGTTTCCCACCATTCCGAGCGGAAACTTCCATCCCCAACCCCCCAGGGAACAGCTTCAATGTTTACCAGACTGAGGCGAGGATCCCTGCTGGCGACAGGAGCAGAGCTGATCCAGGCTTCCCGCAAAACGCTGTTCAGTATTTGTCTTTTCATTTTTAGTTCTTCCAACGCCATCATGAGGACTCGTAGTTTTAACCATCATGACCTGATGCTTCATCTCCATGACAACCACACGATGGCAAAGTTTGAGAAAACAAAAAAACAAAAAAACGAGATGATCCATTTGAAGTGTGCGTCTACAAAAGGACCTCAAAGTGCAAATTGTTAACCCATTGTCGAACTCCCAAGACGTTTTTCAAGATTAAGATGATCGTTTACGGTTAGGCCAAATCCCTATCGTGAAACTACCTTCCAACTTTAAGATTAGACCCTGGCAGGAGACCTCGAAGCTTTTCATGTCAACGTGTACGCACGCGTTTCTTCCACAGATCTCCGCAGTTATTTGGGTCTTAAACGTTAACTAACGTAAGACATTCACAACTCCGTGTCAAATTGATGGTTTATTGTACATAGTTTTGAACAAAAACATTCATAAAATATTTTATATATTTCACAAGCGCAAGCTTAGTTAGCAATGGTATATACAATTATTGTATCTTTTATGAGACACACACACACCAAGCATGTTGGTTTGTGTGTCATTTTACATTAGACTGACCAGAAAAACACTAGGAGAATATAACTTGTAATTGAACACTATGATTTGAAACACTAGTTTTTCTATTGTGTCGGTCTTCACTAAAGACACTAAGGGCTAACAAATGCAGAGATTTTGTTGTGTGTGTGTTTGTGTGTGTGCAACTAAAGCTTCATAGCCGGTTGAATAGTGACTGAACAACGAAGGACCTGTTTTCTATTTTGTGCGCATGGAAAGGCCAACACAAAAAAGCCAACACACCTCAATAAAGTGTCTTCACTGGTTGACAATAACAGCGTGCTCTGGGTTTCGTAAAGACGTCTTATTTGACTTCACTCTGAACAGTAACTTGTGCAAGTAATCCATATAAAACATTTTTGGGACATCGGACCTTTACAAAAAACAATGAAGATAAAAAGTTACAGTAGCAAAGTTCTTTATCGTGTTTTCATCTGAAGAAATTCCACTTACAGCAGACATAATTATGGCACAGATCAGAATCACATCGTTAACTTCGGACCTGAACTAAACGGATACAATGTGTGGTGAAATTGCGAGCCCCAGATGTTAAAGAGTAACCAAACACTTCATCAAGACAACAGCATCGCCTCAAGCAAAGGTTATTGCGACAGTTCCCACTCACACACACTCAAAACCACAGTCTCCCGGCACTAGAGGCGTTTGGTCCTTCACGTCTGACAACAGCATTTACAAATGAAACCACATCGGGCTTGTCCAGCGAGGCCTGTATGCTGGCCCTGCACATATAGGGTCTATGAAAACACAAGAGGCACACCCATAATCATCGTCTGTTGTCCCTGAAACAAGCTTTAAAAATGGAAACGAATGGTGGCCAACTGTATATCCAGGATGGAGGAGCTCTCTAGTTGCTGTAGTCGTTTCAATTTATAACAGCTCGATAACCCTTGCAACGACATTAAACAGCTCAGAAGGTGGAAGGCTTCTCATTGGTCGGGATGTGTCCCACGTGACCTGACCCGAGGCCCAATGGGCAGGCGTCTCACAGAGGGTCTCTCTAAAGAGTCTGTTGAAGCACTTCCTACTGCGCCTGATTCTCCAGGACTTGAATGTTGGCTTTCTTCTTCCTGTTGCCGTCGCTGGGGAGTTTGAGGTTCTCCTCCGTCAGCTCCTGCTCCTCCTCAGAGTCCTCCTCATCTGATGTCTCCTCCTCCTCTTCCTCCTCCTCCTCGGAGCCACTGAGCTCCACCAGGGCGACGTCCTGCAAGAGATTCAGAGCGCACAACGTCAAGTTCAAACGCTCGTTTCCCAGTTGATCCAATTTACATTTTAGCAGACGCTTCTCAATGAGGCTGATGAAAGTGCAGTCACTCAACGTAAGACTTACGTTAGTTAGTCTAACCCTAACCCTAGGACCCACCATTTCTATGACCCGCTCTGCATCCTCCACCCGTTCAATGTCGAAGCGGCCGGCGGGGGAATCCTCGATCTGCTCCATCAACTTCTCGTTTGCTGCGGCCATTTGGGGCAGGAAGCTCTGGAGGCGATCCAACACTGGCACAACCAGACGGATAACGGTACACACATTAATCTAGCTGCACAACACGAGGAGGACGACGACGACAGCTGAAACCAAACGCCGTATTGTCGGCGTCTTGTTCCACTAGCATCAATGGTGTGTAAGTGTAGTAGTAACGTTGCGTATGTGTAACGTTACACATGTGCCAACGTCACACTCACCGCTGCTTCTCGCAACCTTCTCGGTCTGCAATGCGCTGCTGAGCTTCGGCTTGAGGAGTAACCTATCGTGGATACCTGCCAAACACACAACCACAATGTAAGTTTAGCACAACACCGACTGCGGTGCAGTGCATTTGCATTTGCCTGAACGCAGACCATTCCCTTCCATGCAACACACTGCGGGGTATTTCCACAGACACGCGTCCATCCAGAAGGTTGCGATGAAGTGAGAGACGCAAACCTCCTCCGTGGCCACACGACAGCAGCTCTGGCGAGCTCGTTTTCTTAGTATTGCCTTCCATTGGCGATGTCCTATGCTCGATGAAAACATCCATCTGTAACGTGTGTGTGCCCCGAAAGACCCCTTCCGAGTCGAAGGTGAACGCTGGTTTGCATACGTTTGTCTTCAGCGCCCTCTACTGTTTGGGAGACAGTGCCGACGCCACAGGTCTCGATCTACGCTCCACGTCTCACAGTCTGGATGCAGATACACATGAAGATTAATATTCTTAATATGAATATTAAGAATTGATTATGATTTATAAATACTTCAGTAACATGTACATACCATTATTCGATTGTAATATACGGGTTACTTGACAAACACCATAAATAAAAAATAATAATACAAAAATAAATAAAGGATTAAAACAACAGATTCGTTGCAAAATAAACTTTGTATATATTTTTGGGTGAATCAGCCAAAAGCATATGCAAAAAGGTGCTCCGCACATGCGCAGTATGATTCAAGTGTGTGTTTGTGTGTGACGTCAGCTGGCGCGCCGCCCAACCTGTCAGAGGAAACCTTCCTCTCCCCTGGCTCCTCTTCCTCAGGCGAACCCAAGGTACGTGGTTAGACGTCGCTCTCAGGCGTCACTGATAGCGTTCGTTACTCGGTCCGTTCTTCTGAAGTGCATCGGGCCCCGTCCGGAAGTTCCGTGTGTCGCTAGCTACCGCGGTGTTGGGTCAGTGCTCCCCGCCGAGAACCAGGGATCACCGCCGAGAACCAGGGATCACCGCCGAGAACCAGGGATCACCGCCGAGAACCAGGGATCACCGCCGAGAACCAGGGCTCACCGCCGGGGACTGACCAGGAACACGGACTGTGATGTTTCGCCACGGCGTGGAGAAGTATTGGTTCTGTGTGTGTTGAATCATTGGTTAGTCTAGTCTTTTTATTTGAACCATTCCCTTCCAACCAATAGCGATGTTAGGACTTAACGTACATTCTTGGAAGTGACCCATTAGCCTGAAACGATGAATAATAACACGTTCTCCAGTTTATGCAATGGTTAACTCTATAGAATGACGATTGCCTGCCATAATAGTCAACTTAATTATTAATAGCCAGAAATGCTAGTGTCAATTCAAATGTACGTTAACACACGGCGAACTCGAAGTGCTGTTGTTTGTTTTGGATCGGAGCCCTGACTCTCTTGAACGGGATTGATCCTTCCCTCTCATTCCCTCTCTTCACCCAAGAGCCCCTCGCGGTGGAGGACACCGTTCAGGGACTTTGACCGCGTCCCCTACCTGTCTGTCCTCACACCCGCCCGGACTGAGCGGAAGGAGATGAGCCATCGTCCCCCCGGCGCGCACTATGAACATCCCGTCTCTAGGGGGCGCAATAGGAGAGTCCCTGGGCTCTAGCCTGACGTCACGTAGCATGAGCGCCGCCAGCGGCTGGAGCGGTCCGTCGCCGAAGCCCGCGCCGTCCGGGCGTCTGAGCTCGCTCTTCCACACCATGGTGCCCAGCGGCTACGCCAAGCTGCAGGACGAGCGGCTGGCCATGGTGGACATGGGCTCCAAGCCCGAGGACGGGCCGCACCAGCACCACGGCTACCGGGACCGCGCGTCCCGCTCCTCGCTGGGCCACTCGGACTGCGGCGACGGCCGCTACTCGGAGACGGAGCCCATGCTGCCGGGGGGGTCCGGGGAGGAGGGGGCGGAGGAGGAGGAGCAGGAGCAGGAGCAGGAGGGCGAGGAGGAGGAGGAGGACGACGACGACGACGAGGAGCGCCAGGTCTCGTCCGCCTCCCGTGCCGCCAA
This sequence comes from Lota lota, assembly GCA_026745465.1. Classification (NCBI taxonomy): domain Eukaryota; kingdom Metazoa; phylum Chordata; class Actinopteri; order Gadiformes; family Lotidae; genus Lota; species Lota lota. Next base: position 219,971 of record JACYXH010000408.1, on the reverse strand, counting down.
CATGCCCAAGGAGTCCCCGCTGGCCATGGCGCTGCAGATCCTGCTGCCCTTCTTGCTGGCGGGGTTCGGGACGGTCTCGGCCGGGATGGTGCTGGACATCGTACAGGTACGGACGCCGTGGGGACGCCGCCTCTGGCACGATGCCCGACAGGGAAGTGTGCACGGGAAAGAGCAGTTTGGATTTGCGCTTGTGTTTTGGCGTGTGTTTGGCGTGCGTGCGCGCGCGCGGCCCACGTCGGGAAGGGAAGGCGTTGCAGAGTCAACAGAGCGGGTCCGAACTGAACACCGTATGGTTCAGACACTCTGCGAAGCACGCCCGCGCACAGCGATGTCTTCACGGGATTAGCCTGCCGCAAGTCTCCCCTTACATTAGCACGATCGTGCTAATGTAAGGGGAGACGGTACAATTAGCGATTGTTCAGCCAGGCGGCTCAGTACTTTCGACGCAGCACACGGTAATCGCACAGGAATAACACAATGACCCGGCAGGCGTAGTCACAATCCCTGTAGCTCTATAAGCCACTAACTCAGCCAGTGGGACCGATGCCCTGCCCAAGGGATCCCGAACAGGCTTTAGACGCTCACACCCTGCACTGTGTTGTCCTGATCAATTCTCACTTTAACCAGTCGGACTGCATTGTTGGCGCAGAAGTCCTTAAAGTTTTAAGGATCCTTAAAGCTTTAAGGTGCCTTTTTCCCCAGGGCCTCTTTTTTGATATGGGAATTGTGTGTGTGTGTGTGTCTGTGTGTGTCTGTGTGTGTCTGTGTGTGTGCGTAAGCACTGGGAGGCGTTCAGGTACATCACAGAGATCTTCATCCTGGTTCCGGCTCTGCTGGGTCTGAAGGGAAACCTCGAGATGACTCTGGCCTCCAGACTGTCTACTGCGGTGAGACACACACACGCATCACATTTAGTTATTGTGGTTTGTTTTGCTCCCTGCTGTGATGTCACTTATCTGCTGTGAAACCCGCGTGTGTGTGTGTGTGTGTGTGTGTGTGTGTGTGTGGGGGGGGGGGGGGGGGGGGGGGGGGGGGGGGGGGGGGGGGGGGGGGGGGGGGGGGGGGGGGGGGGGGGGGGGGGGGGGGGGGGGGGGGGGGGGGTTGTTATGTCATGCCTCCACAGTCTAAGCCCCTGGGCTATGTGAGGTGAGATATCCTGCTCTTTGTTAGACCAACAGCCTCAGGGCTCCGCTCCAGCCATAGTCTCGGTTCTCAGCCGGTGTTTCCTGCTCCACCACATGCTGAGCGATGCACGGGAGATGGGCCATTAGCTAATGGGGCCAGGCTATCATTAGCATTATTTGATAGGGTTTTGTTGCAATCATCAGCAGATTCTAAGTTGCTATTTATTCAAGCTGCCCAAATATTAGCTCATTCATCTCCCATAATTACGTGGAGCCAAAATGTACCTGTGCCTTATTTTTCTCAAGCGATGAGTAAGAATCATTGCTGCAATAAGCTCTTGGCAGCAGCTACTATTCCCGCTGTCACTGTGAGCCAGTCTGTGAATGTTTAACACTGGGAACAATTAATGGCACATTAAGGCTAATGCGGTGACCACGTTAGCCCGATACTGTTAAATACTGAGAGGACGACGCACAGGAAAACCACCCACTGCCGTCAGTGGGTTCTGCTGTCCCTGTTCCACTCAACTAGCACTGGCGTTAAAACTGTTTAGTACAACAAAAGCTTGTTATTAACCTGGGCTAGCCTCTAATCGTTTAGTTGTATGACCTTGTGCTAACTTCGTACTGTGTAGTACTATAACCCTATGCTAGCACTCTATGCTAGCTGCTAACTGTTTAGTACTATATCCCTATGCTAGCACCCTATGCTAACTTCTCACTGTGGTACTATAACCCTGTGCTAGCACTCTATGCTAGATGCTAACTTTTTAGTACTATATCCCTATGCTAGCACCCTATGCTAACTTCTCACTGTAGTACTATAACCCTGTGCTAGCACTCTATGCTAGCTGCTAACTGTTTAGTACTATATCCCTATGCTAGCACCCTATGCTAAATTCTCACTGTGGTACTATAACCCTGTGCTAGCACTCTATGCTAGCTGCTAACTGTTTAGTACTATATCCCTATGCTAGCACCCTATGCTAACTTCTCACTGTGGTACTATAACCCTGTGCTAGCACTCTATGCTAGCTGCTAACTGTTTAGTACTATATCCCTATGCTAGCACCCTATGCTAACTTCTCACTGTGGTACTATAACCCTGTGCTAGCACTCTATGCTAGCTGCTAACTGTTTAGTACTATATCCCTATGCTAGCACCCTATGCTAACTTCTCACTGTGGTACTATAACCCTGTGCTAGCACTCTATGCTAGCTGCTAACTGTTTAGTACTATATCCCTATGCTAGCACCCTATGCTAACTTCTCACTGTGGTACTATAACCCTGTGCTAGCACTCTATGCTAGCTGCTAACTGTTTAGTACTATATCCCTATGCTAGCACCCTATGCTAACTTCTCACTGTGGTACTATAACCCTGTGCTAGCACTCTATGCTAGCTGCTAACTGTTTAGTACTATATCCCTATGCTAGCACCCTATGCTAACTTCTCACTGTGGTACTATAACCCTGTGCTAGCACTCTATGCTAGCTGCTAACTGTTTAGTACTATATCCCTATGCTAGCACCCTATGCTAACTTCTCACTGTGGTACTATAACCCTGTGCTAGCACTCTATGCTAGCTGCTAACTGTTTAGTACTATATCCCTATGCTAGCACCCTATGCTAACTTCTCACTGAGGTACTATAACCCTGTGCTAGCACTCTATGCTAGCTGCTAACTGTTTAGTACTATAACCCTATGCTAGCACCCTTTGTTAACTTCTCACTGTAGTACTATAACCCTGTGCTAGCACTCTATGCTAGCTGCTAACTTTTTAGTACTATATCCCTATGCTAGCACCCTATGCTAACTTCTCACTGTAGTACTATAACCCTGTGCTAGCTCTCTATGCTAGCTGCTAACTGTTTAGTACTATATCCCTATGCTAGCTGCTAACTGTTTAGTACTATATCCCTGTGCTAGCTGATAACTGTTTAGTACTATAACCCTACGATAGTTTTCTAATGTTTAGTACTGTAACCCTGTGCTAGCACACTATGCTAGCATCTAACCGTTTACTACTATAACCCTGTGCTAGCACTCAATGCTATCTTCTAATTGTGCTAGAACTCAATGCTAGCACTCAATGCTATCTTCTAATTGTTTAGTACTACAATCCTATGCTAGCACCCTGTGCTAACGTTCAACTGTTTATTACTGTAACCTGTGCTATAACTCAATGCTATCTTCTAATTGTTTAGTACTATAACCCTTTGTTAGCATACTATGCTAGCATCTAACTGTTTAGTACTATAACCCTGTGTTAGCACACTATGCTAGCCTTGAACTGTTTAGTACTATGCTAGCATCTAACTGTTTAGTACTATAATTCTATGCTAGCTTCTAACTGTTTAGTGCTATGAGCCTGTACCTGTGTCTGCTCGTACACTAGGCCTTTTACTGTTGACCAGATTCATTTCCCTCTTTCCACACGGCAGTGTCTGCTTTCACAGCCCTCCGCCCAGTGAAGGCTTCTATTGTTCGGCTCTGAGAATTAATATCACAAACATACAAAGTCAGACCCTGCGGTGGGTGGCCCAGATAGAGGGGGAGGTTTCGGGTGAGGATAGAGGGTTGAAAATACCAGTGGCATTTGTAGCACTTAGCCTCAATCTGTCAGAGAGTGTGTGTGTGTGTGTGTGTGTGTGTGTGTGTGTGTGTGTGTGTGTGTGTGTGTGTGTGTGTGTGTGTGTGTGTGTGTGTGTGTGTGTGTGTGTGTGTGTGTGTGTGTGTGTGTGTGTGTGTGTGTGTGTGTGCGTCATAAGGGACCAACTAACCATACATTTGGAGCAGTGTGGTAAACGTAGTACTACTCCCTCTACTCCTCATATACGTGTAAGACTTTCTCCAGACATTCCCTCACACAAACCACTTCCTGGTTGTCTGTGCGCGGCGGCGTGCGTCTGAGAAACAGACTGGGATCTGTGGCCGGGATCCTCGCCCCCCCCCCCCCCCCCCCCCCCCCTTTTGTGAGCCTCGTCTTCCTCAACATTCAGACTCCACCTTCACGTCTCCGTGGCAACGGGCTGGCAGGAGCTCAGCCTGACGGCCGCATCTCGCCGGCGGTCAGAAGACACCGCTGCCTTGTGAACGTAGCTCTGTCTGGAAGGGCCCAAACGCCCAGACAGACACGCCATCAAGAGACACGAGATGAGATTTAACCTTGGGGTCCCTGTGGGTTCTGCGTCTCCACCCAAACTTAACCCAAACTGATTCTAAGCCTAAAGTAAATGGCGCCTAAACTGAACAGAAACCAAGCTTAAAAGCAAACTAAACTGTGGATACGGGCGCCACTGCACCACATGTGTGCTTGTGTTTGTCCATATAAACACGTTGGCTTTGGATATAAAACTCGCGACGCTGCAAAACCCTTCAGCGTCTCAGGAGGATCCAAGTGGAAAGTTAACTCGCCACATTTCAGTGGTCCATGGACAGACTGTGCCGTGTGTATCTGCTGCCACAGAGAGAATGTCATCTTTTAGAATTTCGTCTTTTTGCCTGCCAGAGTGAAAAAATCAACCAGCCTAGCAATATTTATAATATTTAACACTGGATATGTTTTACCTGTCAAATGGTCAGATCTGTCCCCTATGGGTGGACGGCAGGGCAGGGGTTAATTTAGGATTTCTCTACTAACCTTGTCCAACCCCAACACAGGTGAACGTGGGAAAGATGGATTCCCCCATTGAGAAGTGGAACCTGATCATAGGGAACTTGGCCCTGAAACAGGTGAGACTTCTACGCTGACTCACTCACTAGCTCTCTCATTCTCTCTCACTCTCTCTTTCGCTGTCTCCCTCACTCTCCCTCACTCTCTTTCACTCTCACTCTCTTTCACTCCTTTTCACTCTTTCACTCTCTCTTTCTCACTCACTCTTTCACTCTCTCTCACTCTCTTTCACGCTTTTTCACTCTCACTATCTTTCACTCTCACTCTCACTCCCTCACTCTCTCCTGCTGTCTAATACCATCGGGAGGGGCCGTTGGGTGTTGACCCTGTCCTACCTGATAGCGGTGGCTAATGATCTACTCCTGACCGCACAAGTTGCTGTTTGTCTTTGACGTTGTTCATGACGCCGCATGGGATATGTACTCTAACCGAGGACGTATCTCCTGCAGCACCAGACGGAGAAACTCCGTAGTGGCATGACCGAAACACACAGTACTCTTCCACGAAATTACACATCGATGGGATGGTCGATTCTGTAAGAGCTATTGATCACGCCCCGTTATTTGATCAGCCAATAAACGTTCAGGCTTCAGAATGTCTTAACGGCACAGAGGAAGTGGTCTCGTGAAGGGGAAGCAGGACAACCCTTCTTCTGGCGTGACTGGTCTGGACTGGGAGCATAGTGTGGTGTCTTGCCATTGGTGGAACATAATCCAGGTTCCTGCTGTGCGTTTCCTCCACCCCCTGCACTGATGCCACACATTATCAGCCGAACTCGTTGATGATAATTAGACATCGCTGCACGGCTAATTGCCCAATCACAGCAGCTCTAAACGTCTTATTGCTATGGCTTGGCCTCAGCGCGGTTGAAGTGCGTTGGGCTGCGTGTGTTTTCTGTAGCCACTGTTTGACTAGCTGACGAGCCTCATTCTCCAGCGACGCCACAGCTAAATATTAGCGACGGTAAAACTCGGTAGCTCGGCTAAACGTCGCGTCAGCGTTGCTTCATTTAGGATGGCCTGCGTTGTCTGTTTGCCGCCACACTTCTACACTAGCAAATCCTGTTTATTTAGTGTGTGTGTTAGTGTGTGTGTGTGTTAGTGTGTTTGTGTGTTAGTGTGTGTTTGTGTGTGTGTTTGTGTGTGTTAGTGTGTGTGTGTTAGTGTGTGTGTGTGTGTGTGCGCGCAGGTATATGGGAATTTGCGTTGAGTGAAGAAGAGAGCTGTCAGCGAGTGTGTCGACGTGCTCCCTGTGCACACTTAGTTTGTCGTAGCTGTCATAAAGTGTCAAACCCGAGACTGTCGGCATGTCTCATGTTTAGTCTGCATACCTCAATGTGCTGTATTTTGTGGCGTATTAAACATATTTTATTATAGAATAATAATAATAGAACAATAATTATTTGCTCCATTGCTGTGTGTGTGTGTGTGTGTGTGTGTGTGTGTGTGTTACCATCTGCGATTGTACATCTGTCTGCCTGTGTGTGTGTCCGTCCGTGTGTGTGTGTGTGTGTAGGTCCAGGCCACGGTGGTGGGCTTCCTAGCGGCGGTGGCGGCGGTGGTCCTGGGTTGGATCCCGGAGGGCCGGTTCCAGATGAACCACGCGGTGCTGCTCTGCTCCAGCAGCGTGGCCACCGCCTTTATAGCCTCCATGCTGCAGGGTGGGAGCACGCACACAAACACACACACACACACACACACACACACACACACACACACACAGGCACACACACACACACGCACACACACGCACACACACACAGACACACGCACAGGCACACACACACGCACACACACACACACACAGGCACACACACACACACGCACACACACACACACACACAGGCACACACACACACACACACAGGCACACACACACAGGCACACACACACACACACACAGGCACACACACACACACACACAGGCACACACACACACACGCACACACGCACACACACACAGGCACACACACACACACACACAGGCACACACACACAGGCCCTCACACGCACGCACACACACACACGCACGCACGCACGCACAGGCCCTCACACGCACACACACACACGCACGCACGCACGCACAGGCCCTCACGAGCACACACACAGGCACACACACGCACGCACACAGGCCCACGCACGCACACAGGCACACACATGCACACGCACACAGGCCCACACACGCACACACACACACGCACGCACGCACGCACAGACACGCGCACACACACAGGCACACACACACGCACGCACACAGGCACACGCACGCACACACACCCACACAGGCACACACACGCACACACACACACGCACGCACGCACGCACAGACACGCGCACACACACAGGCACACGCACGCACACACACCCACACAGGCCCACACACGCACGCACACAGGCACACGCACGCACACACACCCACACAGGCCCACACACGCACGCACACAGGCACACACACACGGACGCACGTACGCACACACACGCACACAGGCCCACACACGCACGTACGCACGCACACAGGCGCACACATGCACGCACACAGGCAAACACACGTATACACACACGAGCCCAAACACACAGGCCCAAACACGTATACACACACGGGCCCAAACACACACAGGCCCAAAGACACAGGCACACCCACACACAAACAGATTTATATGCGCACACGCACAGACACATTCTGATAGACTCACACGCGCACGCACATGCAGAGGCACACACAAACATGGCCTGATACACTCGCTCGCTCACCCACTCGCTCACTCACTGTGGACTCTCAATGGACACACGAATGACCTCACACAAACAAACATGGTCAGACACACACAGACGGAAAGCAAGCACGCACACACACACACACACACACACACACAGAGGGACACACACAGCCAGTACACACTGTATTAGCTGTGTTTCTGTAGTCACCGTGGTAACATTCCCTCAACACTGAAATCATCCCGTGTGGGCAAAAGCTGTGGTGTTCCAATTATTATAATTAATGATAATAATACGTTTTGATTTGTGCGCGCTTTTCAAGGTACACAGACGGTTCACGTACAATAAAGAAATAAAGAAAAACATATAATACATATTATAATATATTTATATTTATTGATGTATATTTCTTAATTGTATGTATTCTTTCATGCATTTGTGCGTTCAGGTTTTGTTATAAATGTGTGTGTGTGTGTGTGTGCGCGTATGCGCAGGGATCATCATGGTGGGGGTGATCGTTGGCTCCAAGAAGACGGGCATCAACCCGGACAACGTGGCCACGCCCATCGCCGCCAGCTTTGGTGACCTCATCACCTTGGCCATCCTGGCCGGGATCAGCCAGGGCCTGTACAACTGTCTGGGTAAGAACACGCACACACACACACACACACACACACACACACACACACACACACACACACACACACACACACACACACACACACACACACACACACATAGAGACACACGCAGACGCACACACGCACAGAGACACACACACACAGAGGCACACACACACACACATGCACACACACATGCAGACGCACACACATGCAGACGCACACAAACCGAATGCGTGGGTTCCTTCTGCACATCAAAGCAGAGAAGCAGGTGTGTCCCACTTCCTGACTGACGGTAACCGTGCCCCACAGTGCTCTGAAGTACCATCTGGATGAGGTGCTACCCAGAGCTAAACCAGCTAACACAGAGCTAAAGCCACACTGCTGACTCAGCCAGTGGGACGAGCGAAACCACAGCGAGATCGGAATTTTACTGGAACTTTCCACAGCTTTAACAGCGGTTGTTTCCGACCTTTTGCGGAGTACGGTGCTTCCAAAAGATTCCAGCGCCTTCTTCTGCCGGCGCCCCATCATTTATACTGCTGTTTACAGCCAGGGAGGCGGGCACAGGCCGTGCTGCAACGCGTGACAGACGGCGTGAAGAGCCAATCACGTATCGGCATGTCAGTAGACTTCTCTTGTAAAACAGGGAATTTTTTTATAGAAGAAGCTTTTTATGAGGTTGACATTTCCAAACCACATTTATGGTTTATGGGGATGCAACAACTGTGGTGCTCTCAGTGAACGCTGTGCAACAGGAGAGGAAACATGAGGATTGTGTTGTAAAACCGTTTGTGCTGATGGCAAAAGCATTATTTGAGATTGACATTTGAGGCGTGGCTGTCTGTTTTTGATGACTTCTGGGTACAGCAGACATGACTACAGCCTGCACCAAAGTGGTCTGGTCAAGAGTTGACCTGTCTGTAGTGTACCAGAATTTCCCACCAGTTGTTGTGCCAGGTTATAGGCCTATTCCTCCAGAAATTCTGGAAATAAGGGCATGGATTATTGAGGTTTAAATTGATATTGTAACATGTAAACATGTTTTAAAGCAAAGATGTAAGGTTATAATCATTTCAGGTTCATTGTGCGTTTTCTTGTTGACCGGGTTGGACGTTGTGAGTCAGTACCGCGCGTCCACCACTAGAGGTCGCCTGGGCTCCACTTTTTGAGTTTCCGACTGGCATCTTGACGTGTCGCCGCTTGTTCCACACATGCATAATTCATGTCGCACCAGCACCAGCATGACGCCTCCACCGCCGCCTCCCGTTACTCCACCGTCGCCCGCAGTACTTTCCTCTGTGGAAAGCGTGGCCAATTCAGCCGCGCGGCTCAGAGTGTGTGACGTGGAGCCGCTGGCAAACACGTTGCAGGACGCGGGGGGAGCGGTTTAGATTTAATGCAGTCGTGTTCCAGGGTTGTGTGCCGAGTCATTTGAGTGGAGAGCCGTCTCGGACCCCGAAGGAAGGAGACGTTGTTGTTGTATCGCAGTAATTGAAAAGCGTGTGTTTTGAGGGCATGGCTGTTCTGTTCTGTTCTGTTCTGTTCGGAGCGGCCCCCTTTGAGTTGACTTCAATGAAAAGCACTTTTTTAAATTAAATGAATTATTATTATTATTATTACATTATAGTGCTCAGAAGCATGAATGGATTACCTCCCGTCTGAGCGGTACGTTCCTGTTCCTGCTACAACCTTGTGCAATCCTCCCAGGAGTTCTGTCCTTCTCCACAAGCAAGGCATGAGGAACACGCTGAGAAGGAGATGCAGATGGGAATAGCTGTGTGTGTGTGTGTGTGTGTGTGTGTGTGTGTGTGTGTGTGTGTGTGTGTGTGTGT
>JACYXH010000408.1:195000-207500 GCA_026745465.1 Lota lota | reverse complement strand
ACACACACACACACACACACACACACACACACACACACACACACACACACACACACACACACACACACACACACACACACACACACCAAGTATTAAACAAAACAGGTGTTTATTTAGACAATCTGATTTTCAACTCAAATAATGAGTGCAACAATCCTACGCACGCACTCGCTCACTCACTCACTCACTCACTCACTCACTCACTCACTCGCTCACACGCTGAAACGTCTCTCCCATGCCACAGCATCGGGGGGCTGATCCTGGACAAGACGGTGTCCGACCCCAACCTGGCCGGGATCGTTGTGTACACTCCGGTTATCAACGGTGAGTCTGCATCAAGACCTGACACACACACACACACAAACACACAAGGGCATACAGGGGCATACAAACACACACACACACACACACACACACACACACACACACAGGGACACACACACACACAGGGGCATACATACAAACACACACACACACACACACACACAGGGTTATACACATACACACACACACACAGGGGCATACAAACACACACACACACACACACACACACACACACACACACACACACAGGGGCATACAAACACACACACACACACACACAGGGGCATACAAACACACACACACACACACACACACACAGGGGCATACACACACACACACACACAGGGTTGCTAGGCTGCGGTTTGGCTGCACAGGTGGATTCAGGTAGATGGGCGTTAGCCTCCAGGGGGCGGGGCCAGTTTGCCCATCACAGGACAAGCGCTTAATGAACGGCCGTTAATGGGAGACGATTGACAAGAGGCAAGGTGTTGGGATCGTCGATGGTTTTGGTGCGTGTTTCGGGCGGGAGACGCCGGGAGAGTGCAGCTCCAGTCCCACAGTCACAGGGACAGGACGTCGTCATCGTTCCCTCGAGCGTGCGGCCCCCCGGGCCCCCGAGTAAACAGGGCTGACGATCACCAGGACACCAGTGGCACGCAAACGCTTCTCCGCCGGCTCCCCTTATGAGCCGGGGGGGGGGGGGGGGGGGGGGCGCGAGTGATTGAAAAGCCAGTGAGGGGAGGGGATGTTTGCAGTAAAGGTGAGCGTCTGCTTGTGATGACGTCACGGGTTAAACACCGACTGCGTGGCGTTGGGCTGAGCTGCTGCCAGGGTCGGTCGGTCCACCTCATCAGCCCGAGGACCAAGCTGAGCTTCACGGCTTCAGTCACACACGACCCCTTCAACTACCCCCTCTGGGGTTTTCTGCGCTGGTTAAAGCGTTCCCCCACTCCTCGCCCAGAGGCGATCTCGTCAGTTAGACGAGATGAGCGTTTAATGAAAGGCCATTAATGATGACAACTGATGACCTGCAATTAATGGAAGCCAAAGACGATTAACAAGTGGTGGAATCTTGCGGTTGTTATTGGTTTTCCCGTGCCTGAGGTGTGTGTGCGTGTGCATGTGTTACTCCATGATGCTGGTTGACAGACAGACAGACAGACAGCTACGCCATCCCATGGGGCAGAGGACCCAGCTGAGACACACACACACCCTGCTGTTGTGCCCTTCCCCTGAACTCTCTCTCTCTCTCTCTCTCTCTCTCTCTCTCTCTCTCTCTCTCTCTCTCTCTCTCTCTCTCTCTCTCTCTCTCTCTCTCTCTCTCTCTCTCTCTCTCTCTCTCTCTCTCTCTCTCTCTCTCTCTCTCTCTCTCTCTCTCCTAAAGGTCTGGGCACCGTAACATCAGAGAACATCCAGGTACTGATCGTGTCCATGAGGCCCCAAAGGCCAGGGGTAATTGGGATCATTTGGCCCCGAGAGATGGTTGTTCTGGTTCTGGTGGTGGTGTCTTGACGTGTGATGTCAGAGGATGGGTGGGATCGAGTTAGGTGGGCCGTCGCCCTGGGCTGCGAGTCCGGTCGCTACGGTGACCGGTGCTGTCTGCGCCACTCCGCTCTGCGCGTGTTCATTTATCCACTCGTTCATTTATCCACTCGTTCATTTATCCACTCGTTCATTTATCCACTCGTTCATTTATCCACTCGGTCATTTATCCACTCGTTCATTTATCCACTCGGTCATTTATTCACTCGTTCATTTATCCACTCGGTCATTTATCCACTCGTTCATTTATCCACTCGGTCATTTATTCACTCGTTCATTTATCCACTCTGTCATTTATTCACTCGTTCATTTATCCACTCTGTCATTTATTCACTCGTTCATTTATCCACTCGGTCATTTATCCACTCGGTCATTTATCCACTCGTTCATTTATCCACTCTGTCATTTATCCACTCGTTCATTTATCCACTCTGTCATTTATTCACTCGTTCATTTATCCACTCGGTCATTTATTCACTCGTTCATTTATCCACTCGGTCATTTATTCACTCGTTCATTTATCCACTCGGTCATTTATTCACTCGTTCATTTATCCACTCGTTCATTTATCCACTCTGTCATTTATTCACTCGTTCATTTATCCACTCGGTCATTTATCCACTCGTTCATTTATCAAGGTATCGATTTGTTTCAGTGAGGAGGTTTGGTGACGCTGGGCTGTGTGTGGAACAGCTGTCCAACACACGGCAGAGTGGAATATGATTTACCTTTGGGTGAAGCGGGGTGAGATGGAGACTCTGGTGACGCCGAGGTCACACTGCCAGCCAGCGTTTTCCCCGGCCTCGTGTTGCTGTGTGGAGGGGCACGACTTCCATGAAAGCAATCTATTTGGAAACAGTTGTGTGTAAGTGGTGTGACATCCAATCATCGGCAGCAGGCTAAAGTGGTGTGCACCCGGGAGACGGAGAAGGCACGAGCTGAAGTGATCTAGGTGAGAATGGAAACGTCGGGGAAGCACTCACACGACACACGTTGACTCTGGACTTCCTCCGCACAGGGGGGGGGTTTGGTTCAGCGGGGAACTAGCCCCCGTTTGCTTCCCCCTCGTCGCTTTTATCGCTCCATCCCGCCGCTTGCTTCTGTCCTCGCTGTGTCCTCGTCTCCCTCTCCGTGCTGAAGAAGACAAAAGCCTCCAAATGAGATCTGGGTTTGAAGCTGCGATCAGCTGCTGTCCCAGGAATGAAATTGTGTTTCCATCGAGTCTCTTCCACCAAGTCTGGTGAGGGATAATGTCCGCTCGCTGCTTTGGTGCTTCGTGTCCTATCATGCTAGACATGCTAATGGAGTGCTAATTATCTCCAGGTGTGAATATTCAAATGTCAACGTTCTGATGTGCAATGAGAAGATAAAAAAACAAAAACGAAAAACCATTACATTATTGATATCATTTTAATTAACTAAATTAAAATTTCTAAGGTATCGGGGGCAACCTGGTGGCCATTCAGTCCAGCAGGATCTCCACTCACCTGCACCTCCACTGCACACCTGGGGAGGTGCCCCCAGAGGCCAGGGGGTGCTACTACCCCTGCCGCACCTTCTACGGTACAGGTGAGTCACGGCCAATCGCTCACCTCAAGCCTCTTCCCCATGGGCTCACCCATCCACCTTCTAGGGGTCTGACTCACCCAGCCGCCATCTTGGCTCCATCTTGGTTCTAAACGCTAGCGTTTGGAGCCAAGATGGCTGCTGGCTGAACAAGGCCAATTGCGAAGTTTGTACTTTATTTCTCAAATGTAAATATAAAATGTAAAGGTTAAGTTGTGGTAATAAAAAAAAGAAGAAAAAGACATAATACAGTAATAATGGAAATTATACGAAAGAAATTGAATCTCCATCAAATATACTAATCTTCATTAAACATTTGATTTCATTTATATTATATATATTATATATACAATTTATATTCTTTTTCATAAAACATTTTCAAGTTACTTTTCTCGTTGCTGGTGGACCTTTTCAGGTCGTCCATTTTGAAGCTAATTCGTTTTTTTATTCCCCCGTCTTTTCATTGGCCGCTTCACAGGAGCCAATCACCGCTCGGCCCAGGTGCTCGTGCTATTGGTCATCCCAGGTCACCTGATCTTCCTGTACACCATCCACCTGATGAAGAGCGGCCACACAACCCTCACGCCCATCTTCATGACCGTCTACCTGGCGGCCGCCTTGCTACAGGTGTGTGTGTGTGTGTGTGTGTGCGTGCGCGCGCGTGCGTGTGCGCGCGCATGTGCGCTGAACCTATTGACGTCTCCTGAGAATCTTGTGGTAAATGATTATCTGGAAGAACACGGTTTGGGTTGCGTGTTTAACGCCCGTGTGACGCACCTTTGATCAACCTGATATTTTAAGTGGCGGAGAATTCCTCTCTGGAATTCCAGTCACCAAAAAATGAACAAGCACCTTTTATACAATTCTGCCCCTTAATGGACTTCAGTGGTGGGAACGGGCGTGTTTTGTGTGTGTCCGACCTTCCTGCAGCTCTGTGGGTGTCCAGGGTTGGCGTCCGGTCACGCGCCGTGACTCGACTTAGTTTGCTTGTGTTTGATTTGACGGCCGTCGAGCAGGGCGGCTCCCGGGCCACCAGTCTGAAGCAGTGGCTTCGCTTTCACTTGTTCTCTGTTGCCGTCGTCCGGCCGCTTCCCTCTTGAGGAATGCGGGGAATTCGGCGGCTGTTTGCGTTGCCACGGCGCCCCTGGACCGTTGGGCTGTCACGTTCGTCATAGCCCGCGGACCGTGACGTCCGGGAGCTGGGAGTGCCGGGAGCAGTTGGTAAAGCACTCTGTAGCCCTGATTCATGATCGGCTCAGAAGGTACGCTTTGATCTCACGATACGGTGTTATAAGGATGTTTGAGTGGCGACACGATATGTATGGCGATTATGTAAATATCGGGATTCTTTAAATATTTGCGTTACGATTTAACGTTGTTGGTTTTTTTTTGTGAGATTTTGTAGTTGGTGTGGTTTAGCATTGGGGTTCTTCAGGTCCGTCTTTGTCCGCTAGTGGTTTTAAAAGAACGTGGCCGAACAGAACAGAAGAAGTTGATACCCATTTACAATTCTAAAATACACTATAGCGCCCTCTGTAGGATAGTACCATTAATGACCTGCCACTAAGATTACGTTGACGTTTCTGGCTTAATCTTTTTATAAATAAAAAAATCCCGATACTTTTGAGATATGTTCATTTGACCAAAGTGATGGGAACACCAATGTCTCATGAAACGGCGCCCCAAGGACAAACCTCAGGGGATAGGTTTCTGTTGACAAAAGAGGGTATGTCAATCCCTCTAGAGAAACGTATGAATCCTATCGATCCCTCTAGAGAAACGAATGAATCCTGTCAATCCCTCTAGAGAAACGAATGAATCCTATCGATCCCTCTAGAGAAACGAATGAATCCTATCGATCCCTCTAGAGAAACGAATGAATCCTATCGATCCCTCTAGAGAAACGAATGAATCCTATCGATCCCTCTAGAGAAACGTATGAGTTGGGAGAGAAATTCTGTATGTTTTCATAAACCTTCCTGTAAATTATGATATTTAAGGCATCTGTATCTGTAAATAAAATGTAGGGCATCTTTATATCTTAATGATATTCAGAGCATCTGTATCTGTAAATGATATTTAGGGCTTCTTTATATCTTAATGATATTTAGGGTATCTGTAAATTATATTTAGGGGTTCTTTATATCTTAATGATATTTAGGGTATCTGTAAATGATATTTAGGGCTTCTTTATATCTTAATGATATTTAGGGTATCTGTAAATGATATTTAGGGCTTCTTTATATCTTAATGATATTTAGGGTATCTGTAAATGATATTTAGGGCTTCTTTATATCTTAATGATATTTAGGGTATCTGTAAATGGTATTTAGGGCTTCTTTATATCTTAATGATATTTAGGGTATCTGTAAATGATATTTAAGGGTAAAAGGGGGTAAAGTCCTGGACCTGTAACTCTGTATCAGGATCCACCATCAAGATGTGATCGTTTTTCTGTGTGGAAAAACATGCAGAGGATACCAGGAACTTCTAATGAGGGTCCACGCACACACGCACCAGGTTGCCGTGGAAACTGTCCTATGTGAGTGAAGGACGTGGAGTGGGTTAGTGGTGGGTTGCTTGGCACCTGACTTGACAGTTACGGACACGTTGCCGGGGGCGACGGCAACAGCGGTAATGATTCCATGGAATTATTCAGACAAAATAACCAAGATAAATAACTATCCGACTGGAACTTCCGAACATTTAGTTTAGATATTGTCGGTGAATGCATGAGTTGGAATTCAGCACTGTGTTTATGCTAGCCGTTGATGAGCTTGAAGTTAGCCAGCAGGGCTGTTTTACATTAGCATTGGTTTATTCCACCTTTACCACAGTTACCAACAATGATTAGATATTACTTACTTTCAATTATAACAGTATTGGGGTTTTTATCAACTTAATCAACTGAAATGAAGACGTTCGTCCGCGGCGAATTGAGCATATTGTTTCTGCGTTGTCAAGGAAACATCTGGTCGATAGTTCTGCTTGACCGTTGTGGTTATTGTTGGATTTGTGGAGCATTGATTTGGAACTGTTAAATGCACACCCTCAGAATGTAACTAACCAATCAGAATCCAGTGTACAGCAATGCGGCGCTAGAAGTATTATCATTATCATTATTATTCTATTCAGTTGGATGTAGTCAGTCCTGAAGCAGACTTGGGGGAAATGTTCTGCTCTGTTCTTTTTCACCAGAAGGTGAAGCACTCTTTCCATTCCTCTTTTGCTTGGCTTAACTAGTTCTCTCTTCTCGGTTCCTTTCTATCTCTCCTAATACACTTAATACACACATACTGTACACTATGTCTGTCTCTGGCCCTCTCTCCTTTCTCTCTCTCTCTCTCTCTCTCTCTCTCTCTCTCTCTCTCTCTCTCTCTCTCTCTCTCTCTCTCTCTCTCTCTCTCTCTCTCTCTCTCTCTCTCTCTCTCTCTCTCTCTCTCTCTCTCTCTCTCTCTCTCTCTCTCTCTCTCCCTCTCATCGTCATCATGGTTTGATCTCTTTCATGTCTCGGGTTGAATAGAATGTGGATGTGAAAGTGGTGAGAGCCGTGCTGAATTCCAACTCGTTTTTTGTGTGTTGTCTGTTCAGTCTGGGGGCGGTGCTGGAGATATCGGTCTAATCTCTCGCTATCCTCTCTCCTCTCTTTGTACCTCTATCCCCTCTCTCTGTCTCTCGCTCAGTCTCTCTGTCTCTGTCTCCTTCTCTCTCCCTCTGTCTGTGTCTCTGTCTCCCTCTCTCCCTCTGTCTGTGTCTCTGTCTCCCTCTGTCTGTGTGTCTCTCTGTCTCTCTCTGTCTGTTTGTCTCTCTGTCTCCCTCTCTCTCCCTCTGTGTCTCTGTCTCCCTCTCTCTCCCTCTGTCTGTGTCTCTGTCTCCCTCTCTCCCTCTGTCTGTGTGTCTCTCCTTCCCCAGTAGTGAAAAACAACTCTCGCTCAATGTTTCCTTTTGATGTCCTTGTAAGTCAAGTGTAATTAAAGAGATGGACACAAACTGTGCTGCGGGCGATCGAGTCCATCAGACAACTCAAATAATCTCTCTCTTTGTCTGCCCGTCTGTCTGCCCGTCTGTCTGTCTGTCTGTCTGTCTGTCTGTCTGTCTGTGTTAGTTAGTGCTTCAGATGTGAACAGGAAACTAATGAACAGTGCGATAAAAGCCTATAATTCTGTTCTTTTATTAATATTTGATGTCTTTTAGGAAGGTGTTTTTTGTTTCCACCTCTGAAATATTGACACCTTTCTCTCTCGCTGCTCTTTGTCTCTCGCTCTCTGTCACTGTGCTCTTTGTGTATCCATCTTTCTCTTGAGTGTAACTGACTCTCTCTGCCCTGTGTGTGTGTTATTCTATTCTTTCTCTGTCTCTTTGATTATGGAAACACAAAGGGCTGTTGAGTGTGTGAGTAACTCTGCATTAATTAGCAGCAGCACTAGTCTGAACTAAAGAACAGCATCATGTGAATAAACAGACAGGTAAAGGAGCTCAAGGTAACATTTAAGAGCGTTTAGTTCAGCGTAGTTAGTTAGAAATGGCCGAGCCGTCCGTCAGGTTTTAGTGGGTGAAAGGCGCTGTGAGGACATCTGTTTGGGGTGGACTGCGCCTGCCTCTGAATGAGACCATGTAGAATGTGGTTTGTGCCCAATCAGGGGATCTCTTCCCTGATTGGTTTGGAGAATTCATCTTGCCTGTCAATCACAGGTGCGTCAAATGAAACCTCTCTCTCTCTTTACAACTTTAACCCTTCATGAAGCAGCTTTAACCCTTCACCCTTCATGGAGCAGCTTTAACCCTTCATGGAGGAGTGTCTCTCTCTCTCTCTCTCTCTCTCTCTCTCTCTCTCTCTCTCTCTCTCTCTCTCTCTCTCGCTCTCGCTCTCGCTCTCGCTCTCGCTCTCGCTCTCGCTCTCTCTCTCTCTCTCTCTCTCAGTGTAACCGGGTGTCCCTCGTCCCTCCCAGGTGCTGCTGCTGCTGTGTATAGCAGACTGGATGGTCCACTCCATGTGGCGTAGCGGCAAGGACCCGGACAGCTTCTCCATCCCCTACCTGACGGCGCTGGGCGACCTGCTGGGCACCGCGCTGCTCGCCCTCAGCTTCCACTTCCTGTGGATCATCGGCGACCGCGACAGCGACGTGGGCGACTGAGGGCCCCTCCCCCGGTGACCTCCCAACGAGGGGTTGGAGGACCCCCCCCCCCCCCCCCCCCCCCCCCCCTGGTGGGAAGAGACTGCTCCCAAGCCCCGCCTGCCCTCCGCTCATACACCCCCCCCCCCCCCCCCCCCCCCCCGCGAAGACCTCTCGGTCGCCACGCTCCAACGCGTCTCTCCGCTTCCTCTTCTGGGGGTGTTTTGTCATCTGTTGCTGAACCCCCGCTCTTTCTTTGGGCCGAGGCACGGGGGCGATGCCCCGTGAGCCCGTTACCACGGATACAATATTAAACCCCCCCCCCCCCCCCCCCCCCCCCCCGTACCGTTAGCACCGCAAATCCAGCAGGCCTGCTAGTAGCTAATAAACATGTGTAAGGGTTTATAAAGGGTGTGTCGCGGACTCGCGCCCACACACCTATGAGCCAGGGTCTGGCCAATAGGCAGACAGACTGACGGATCTGAGTCTATACTCGTCTCTCTCTCTCTCGTCGTGCATTAGGCTGACACACTGTGGTCTTCACATGCTGGGTGCTGGGAGAGGCGGGGATACGGAGACACACTGTGGTCTTCACACGCTGGGTGCTGGGAGAGGCGGTGATATGGAGACACACTGTGGTCTTCACATGCTGGGTGCTGGGAGAGGCGGTGATATGGAGACACACTGTGGTCTTCACACGCTGGGTGCTGGGAGAGGCGGTGATATGGAGACACACTGTGGTCTTCACATGCTGGGTGCTGGGAGAGGCGGGGATACGGAGACACACTGTGGTCTTCACATGCTGGGTGCTGGGAGAGGCGGGGATACGGAGACACACTGGTCTTCACATGCTGGGTGCTGGGAGAGGCGGTGATATGGAGACACACTGTGGTCTTCACATGCTGGGTGCTGGGAGAGGCGGGGATATGGAGACACACTGTGGTCTTCACATGCTGGGTGCTGGGAGAGGCGGGGATACGGAGACACACTGTGGTCTTCACACGCTGGGTGCTGGGAGAGGCGGGGATACGGAGACACACTGTGGTCTTCACATGCTGGGTGCTGGGAGAGGCGGGGATATGGAGACACACTCGCCCGTCTTTCGTTCCCGCGGTTCACCCAATTAACATTAACGGTACCTGCTGGACATGGCTCTCACACACGCACGCACGCACACACACACACTTATTTCTGTCTCAATCTGGTGAAGGAGCAGTCGTTCACCCTCCTTCCCAGGGAAAGATCAATGTTTGCGGTTTCCTTGCCGACAAGACATGGTAGCTGCGAGCGAGGTCGGGTCCGATGGGTCCGCTCTGTAAAAATCGACGAGGGACGTCTCCGCCGTGGCTCTGCGCGTCTTGATCCAGGAGACGTCTGCGAGGTTCGGACGGGGGCCGCGGCCATCTTGCCGCAGAGTCAGCCCAATGGGGCTTGAATGGGGAGCGGCTTTTTAAACTAAAGATATATATATATAAAACGAAAACTGACTCCGTGATTCCGTTCCCATGACGATGGTGAGCGCGTCTTGCCTCAAGAGATTCTGTGGTGGACGAGCCTCTTGTCTTACCGTAAATGCCGTTTCTTTATCGTTTTTCTACAGCATTAGGATGTTATGTATAGGCCGTGCAAATTACCTTTCTTTTACCGTCTTTCTTTTATGCTCCCCGTACCGTCGTTTGTCTTTCATTTCCACATCAGATTGAATAATATTGTCATAAACAATCCGTTAATATGTTTAAAGGTTTTTAAGGAAGTTTTTTCCGTTGGATAGATTTAACATAACTTTTCTCAATTTCGTTTTATCTTTTCACCAAAAAGGATGTATGGCTTTTTGGGATTAATGTTTTGGTCTTCTGCTGGCCGTCATGTTGAATAAAGTTACAGGGACTGGGAATTTTCCCTTTGGTTATTTCGGAGTTGTGTATTTTCTGTGAGACCTCACTAAGCTGTCACTTTGATTGGCTGAAGAGGATCAACCCATTATATCCTAGAATAGGGGTTGTCAACCTTTTTACACCTGCAAACTCAATTCTTGATCTTCCATTTTCGGTAAAGCCGAAATCCAAACACCAAAAACCAAATCCCTGACTTTACAATGGCTTATATTTGTGTAACATTGTTTTCTATGGACCTTAACTAAGTACGCTTAATTAAGTTAGTTAATGGGAGCCGCTAATTACAGCAAATGACTTGTAAAGTCATATGAGCATCAATAATTTATATGTTAAATTGGCGACGTTTACCATTGTTTTCTATGGACCTTTTTAGATTTGGAACCAATTTCCACTTTCATTCTATAGGGATTAGCTGGTCAGTTAGTTAGTTGGTTCACTTCACTTCCATATCTAGAGTTGAAAGTCCAGAGATGGTATGTTCCACATCTCCTGCCAACTCCACTATAAGCTTCCAAATTCATTCATTCATTCATTCATTCATTCAATTCCAAACTCTTGGAAGTTGAATTGTGTTCTAACCTATTCCAGATTCCCCACTGAATCACGTCACGTTGGGGAGATTGCTTCAAACCCTAAAACCTAACCCGGAGAGAAAACCAAACCCTAGCCCTTAAACAAAACCTAACCCTAGCCCTTAAACAAAACCTTAAAACCAAACCCTAACAGGAAACCAAATACAAAACCCTAAAACCTAACCCTGATAGGAAACTAAATACAAAACCCTAAAACCAAACCCTGACAGGAAACCAAATACAAAACCCTAAAACCAAACCCTAACAGGAAACCAAATACAAAACCCTAAAACCAAACCCTGATAGGAAACCAAATACAAAACCCTAAAACCTAACCGTAACCCTAGAACCGAAAACCAAACCCTAAAACCCTACCCATTAGAATATATTAGACAGCCAAACCCCAATTGACCCTGGCATATCCCTTTAATGTTTTCTTTATCCCCTTAATTAGCTTGAGTGTCTCCCCCCAGGGTTAGCTCACATTAATGAAATGCTGACAGCTTAATGTCAGAATATATGTTTAACAATGCACACATTTATTTCATCGTTTGTTCCCCAGCCGTGAACGGGAACGTATTATATGTTGCTCTCTGTCTCGTGGAACATTTCGGTTTGTTGAGAGTGAAAGTGCGATCGTCTTCAAAAGCACAATGTGATTCAAAGAACAGAGAACATGTTTTCAGAAGTGCACTCGAAATGACTTCTTCTTGATTTCAAACAGTGTACTTCTATAACTTCAGACTAAAGGTTCTGTAGTGGGGTATTTCTTGAGCAGTGTGTGTGCACTTCATTCACCTCTGGACATTACTGTGCATACATCTGCATTCATTATTGAGCTATCTACTAATTAGGATAAGCGTCTCTCTCTCTCTCTCTCTCTCTCTGTCTCTCTACTCTCTCTCTCTCTCTGTCACTGTATCTCTCTCTCTCTTCTGTCTCTCTGTCTCTCTGTCTCTCTCTCTCTCTCTCTCTCTCTCTCTCTCTCTCTCTCTCTCTCTCTCTCTCTCTCTCTCTCTCTGTATCTCTCTCTGTCTCTCTCTCTCTCGCTCTCTCGCTCTCTCTCTCTGTCTCTCTCTCTCTCTGTCTCTGTTTCTGTCTCTCTCTCTCTCTGTCTCTCTCTCTCTCTCTCTCTCTCTCTGTATCTCTCTCTTTCTGTATCTCTCTCTTTCTGTCTCTGTCTCTCTCTCTCTCTCTCTCTCTTTCTCTCTCTCTCTCTCTCTCTCTCTCTCTCTCTCTCTCTCTCTCTCTCTCTCTCTCTCTCTCTCTCTCTCTCTCTCTCTCTCTCTCTCTCTCTCTCTCTCTCTCTCTCTCTCTCGCTCTCTGTCTCTCTCTCTCTCTCGCTCTCTGTCTCTCTCTCTCTCTCTCTCTCTCTCTCTCTCTCTCTCTCTCTCTCTCTCTCTCTCTCTCTCTCTCTCTCTCTCTCTCTCTCTCTCTCTCTCTCTCCCTGACCTCAGGGTCCATCAGGATCATCGTTTGTTGTTGTA